>CM067359.1:114225439-114321661 GCA_034401795.1 Chaetoderma sp. LZ-2023a
TTGTTTATCAGTTTCCTCTGTTGTGTCTGAAAGAGGTAGCTACTAAATGATCAGGAATAATAAAATGTTCAGCCACATGTGTGTCTTCCTCTAGTCTACTATCTGAAAGGTGTCTAGTTGCTCGGCATCTTAGTCGATTTTTCGTTTCGCCAACATACTGTGTTTGACACAATTTGCATGAAATTACGTAAATGACATTTTCAGAATCGCAATCTAATTTCTACTGAATTTGAAATTTGCTTTTGTTTTGAAAGCTCATGAATGTACTCTGGGAAGGAAGAAATTTATCCAATTTACACCTTTTCTTTTCACATTTCCGAGATTCTCCATCACCAATAATCTGACGATTATGACAAATTTTTGTAGGCCGAGAATTTCTGGCATTATCCGGATTGATTTCCAAATTATGCAAAGTTTCAGACTTTATTTTACGTAGGAACCGAGAAGAGTACCCTCTTGGTTTGAGGGCTTTGAATAAGGTCGAACATGATGATTCAAAGTTTTTCTTATCACTCGAATTTCTATGAAAACGGATTATTTGTGATTTTACAAGTCCCTTGAAAGTATGCGGCGGATGGAATGATTTCTTGTGCAGTAGTTGATGCGAGTCGGTTGGCTTAAAATAAACTTTGTAGTCTAAGTAACCAGTTGTTTCATACTTTATACCTTTGTATAAAGTTACATCCAGGAAATCTACGAACATCTCATCAATTTGAGCTTTTAGTTTGATATTCGGATCATGATTGTTCAGAATGGCCAGGAATTCGGTAAATGCTTCCTTACTATGTTGCCAGATCATGAAAATGTCATCGAGGTACCTGCGGTAAATGAGCGGCTGATTTGGACAGATTTCGAGTGCTTCCTTTTCCCACTCTGCCATGTAAAGGTTAGCGAAACCTGGGCTGAAACGCTTACCCATTGTGCAGCCACAAATTTGTTGGAAAATTTCACCAGCAAATTCAAAGTCATTGCCCTTCAGACTAAGCTCTAATAGAGCTATTACTTCTCTGTCGGGCCTGTTGGTGTCAGGATAGTCGGCAAATGCTCTACGAATTGAATTTAGACCCTTTTCGATGTCAATCTTTGTGTACATAGCATCGACGTCCATTGTAATTAATTAGAGACCTGGGCTAGGAAGTCTTCAGTGTTTTTCAGATAGCTAAAATGTCTATTTGCAATTGGCTGAAGATGGTAGTCGATAAATTCACTAAACTTATCTGATTCCGAACCACAATCTGAAATGATGGGTCGCCCTGGTGGTGTCATTGGGTCGGTCCATAAGTCAACAGACTTATGGATTTTAGGAAGAAGATAAAATGTACGTGGTTTCGAATCATCTTTGGCACACAGGTATTTAAATTGCTTTTCAGTTATCTTCTTGTTATCAACCATTTTTTGGAGAATTTCGTTGAATTTGCTACAGTTATTTTGCCAAAGTGGTTCATTTAGTTTTCGGTAATGCTTCGGATTACTAAGCTGTCTATGCGCTTCTTTGATGTAGTTGTCTTTATCCATTATTACAGTAGCCGATCCTTTATCCGCAGATTTGATGACAATTTCATTCTTTCTAGATAAATCTAATAGGGCCTGGCATTGCTCATAGGATAAATTTTGCTGATCGTTTGGAAATGTAGTATTTTGAATACGTTCTGAGTAAAGTTTTATACTTTCACCGATTGCTGGGTCAACACATTTTAAGTTTGGAGCCCAGCCGGTTTTTTCAATGAATGGTGGAATATTACTATTGGAGTTTCGAAAGAAATCTGCCAATTTCACTCGGTGACCAAATTCAGCGGTTTCAGTAAAGCCATTATCTAAATCTGCATCCAAACCTGTTTTAGGTTTTGGTGTTGGGACAAAGGTCAAGCCAAAATCAAGCAGTGACTGTTCTGCTTCACCTAATGCGGAGCCGGTTAAGTTTACAATATTACTACCCAGTCCCAGTTCCAGTTCTGGGTGGATGCTACCCTGACCCTCATTCAATTTAAATTGAGGAACTTGAGCCAATTACCATAGATAGCATTAGCAGTTCTCTCAGTCCAGTGAATATTGTCATGACACACACCGAACTCTGTGAGTGGCAGGCGTGGAATGACAATAACGCCGGACTCAGAGGACTTGATCCTGCTAGATTCAGCAACACAATTGATTGCCTCCAGTGCACGTTTTTGATGCAGGGTCGAAGTGGTTGAGAAGTTTAACTTAGTGAAGTAGATGCTCGCCGAAGGGAACTTCTTCCTCACCATGCTGAACAACAACCTGAGCCAATTCTCTGAGGCTGGAATTGGGTTGTCTCGATCGTTTATGCCTATATTTAGGATGATCTTTTCTGGCTTGACTTTCGCTGAGTATCTATTAATGATCGTTCTTAGATCATTGATAGATGCCGCAGGGAAGCAAGCTATCTGCATTTCTGGGTGAGGTGCCACATTGATTCGGCTCAGGTTAGATGCTCCAAGCAACAGGATCGTTTTGTTGATGGTTCGGAGCTGCCAATTTGGTTTGTTGCATGACTCATACCGGAATTTCCAGAACGTATTTTGCTCTAGCTTCGTTGGTTTTCTAGGCTTAGACTGAGGAGATGGTGTGAACCGTGGTTGCGGTACTTTTGGAGTAGTGTGGGTTGTGAGTCCCAGCTTGTTTTCCATTGATATCCGATCGGATTTTGCTACCCTCTGTGGAAGCGGGTGGAGGGGGGAATCACCAGGTGAGAATGATGGTGCAGAAGGCGGTGGCGAGTCAGGTAAAGGGATTGATGCTGGATCAATTTGTGACTGCATCTCGTCATTAACGGATGTAGATTGGACACAGACTGGTGAAGGCCTGATATCTATGCGTATGATCGGTGCCGAGGTTTCGGCGGGTGGTGGTGACTCAAGTAATGGGATTAGCAATGGGTTAATTGGTGAGTACATGTTGCCATCACAGGATGTAGATGGGACACTGCCTGGAGAACACCTGGTATCTGTACGTTTAATTGGAGGTGAGGTCTCAGCAGTTGACCTTACCCGCTTTTTAGCCTGAGAGGGTGGTACACAATCTGATGTTTCGGCTGGTGTTTTACCACCAGCCGTCTTTTTTGACCAGCCGTCCAGCAGTTTTGGTGGAGTAGCATTTCTGTTGACGGCAGCAGGGAAAAAATGAGGATCAATGGGTCTGATATAGTCATAAAAGGTTGCAATAGCCTTATCATGAAGCCTTTTTCCATGATTTTTTTTTTGCCCAGCGAATGGCGGTTGACTTGGCACGGCCAACGTCTAGGTGGGAATGATTCTGGGCTGATATAATTTCGGATCTGATACAGCCAAGTTGGCAATTGTAATCATTGATTAGAGTTTGTACTATGGATTTAGCCCAACCAAAATTAGCATTACAAATGTTAAAGTGGACATCTCCATTCGGCATGGCTGGTTTGCAACTTGTTAAGTTCTTTTAGCTTCCTGCCTAAGCAGTTTGGCAGTGTCTCTGCCTCCATGGGCTTGCCCAACACACCAAGGTGATGGAAGCATTGTATTATCATATAGTATACCTTGACTAGGCGAGCATGGGCAGCAGATTGGTGGCGTGAATCTGATTCATTGCCATCCTTTCTCCCTCCCCTGCTCTGTCTAGCCATGATAATGCCTTGGCAATCAACCAATCAAAAAGACAAGCAACCAATCAATCAATCAATCAAATCAACCAACCAATCAAGCAACTGATCAGATCACACAACCAATCGAACAACCAATCACACTATCGATCAAATCAGCATTCAATCAAGCTAGCAACTAGGCAATCAATTAATCAATCACAGTCCCAATCAATCAATCAACTAATCAATCAACTAATCAATCAATCAATCAATCAAAACCGGTCAAACAGACAAGCACCCAATCAATCAATCAACCAATCAATCAATCAAAACCGGTCAAACAGACAAGCAACCAATCAATCAATCCCTCAACTAGGCAGACCACAAATCAAAACCTAATCAAATTAAGCACGCAATCAAATCACACAACCAATCAAACAACCAGTCAAACTATCAGTCAAATCAGACAAGGAATCAAGCTAGCAACTAGGTAAACAACCAATCAAGCAATTCAAGTAACCAGTCACGCAACAAATCAATTCAAACAACCAATCAATCACATAACCATTCAATTCAAGCAACCAATCACGCTACCAATCAGTTTAAATAACTAATCAAATCAAACAATCAATCACGCAACCAATCAGATCAAACAATCAATCACGCAACCAATAAATTCAAGCAACAAATCACGTAACCAATCAAACAACAAGTCACGCAGACAATCAAATCAAGCAAGCAATCAAATCAAATGGTAAATACCTTTCAGCATTCCTTGCTCATGTCTACGCTTCCACGTATACATAATATATAACTTGCATTAAAATGAATTCCTTGTATGCTGAACGTAATAGGTACCCGTCAGCGAATGACTTTTACACGTGGAATTCAATACAATTGTCCATCTGTATTGTTGCATTCAGTAGCACCTCTCTGGTTTGAACTGATGGTTCAAGTAAAGTATTAGCAATGTGCTAAACCGATTTACACATTAAAGGGTCAATTATTTTGAATATTTCAGAGTCCATCTTCTCGACACTATGGATGTGATCGACAAGGTGAAGGATTACTATGGCAAGGTTATCAAGCACACAGCAGACCTGCAGACAGAAGCCTGTTGTCCACTAGACATTCTGAAAAAGAAAGTGCATAAGGATATCCGCGATGCAACTGAGATGGTCCATGTTGAAGTTTTGAGTCGGTCAGTACAATAGCCTACACTATTCCGTTATGAATGGTGGCAGTACTATATTCTATGTGATTTATTCTTTCTGCCTCATCGAATATCAAAGCATACCATAGACGCCTTGTAACTAAGGGAAGCGATCTGATGTGTACATCCATCACGGTAGGTAGATGTTGCAGTGTGTGCACTAACAAGCATTATTACGTGTCAGATTATGCTAGGGTGTATATTCGTCATGAATCTGTCCATCTGTCCCTGTGGAGTTGTGAATCCGTCCATCTGTCCCTGCGGAGTTGGTTTGCATTCGATATTGTCACCCAAACTTCCGGTATATTTTACCCCTTTCATGGTGAAGTTGGCCAAACTCTCTCTAGACTGATCTTGAGGAATATCCATTTGTAAGTCAAGAGAAAACCACTTTGAAAATTTACCACTGATATGACTGGCTCGATAATCATCCATTGTAACAACATTCTTGGAATACGCATCATATAGCATATTTGTTATCTTCCTGGGTCAGAAGGAAGCAGAGGCCAAATTTCAACATGGTTATCGTCATTTCCAGGTTTTATGGATGTGGTTCCGTGCTCTCAAAAGAACAGGAAGGGGCTTGTATTCTCGACTTGGGCAGTGGTAGCGGACACGATTGCTTTGTACTGAGTAAACTTGTGGGCCAAACTGGGCATGTGACTGGCGTAGACATGACAGACGAGCAGGTATGTTTAATTCTCAGATCCATTTGAAATTCAGTTTCCAAACTTCATTGCACCCACACAGGCTAGCCATTGTCCAATAAGGCGATGTTAGACCTACCGTAACCCTTCTTATTTTAACAGCGCCTCAAATCGCTGAAACTGCTATTCATATGAATTTACCATTTAATGGTCAATTTGCCAAATCAGGACAAGAGAAAACCATTGAAATTTACAATTCCAGTTTTCTGTTGTCCTGCAAGTGGGCATTCCTCAAGACCAGTGCTTGGCCGTTAATGGACTAATGATCAAGAAACGTAAGTTTTCGCTTAGTCAGTGCTATTAGCAGACCAAAAGATTATTTTAGAAAATTTACCACTGAAATGACTGGATCGGTTACGGAGCCAGTCAGTCCAGCGGTAAATTTTGAAAAATAGTCCTTTCTTTTCCTGCAAATGAAGATTCCTCAAGCCCACTGCAGATAGCCTAGCGGCCGAGCCACGTACCTTGCAAAATTCGATACCTAGTAGTTTTCACTGGATTTTGTACCTTTGGGGGATCCTAATTGCAGATCTGAATGATGCCACCCTGGCATCTTTGGAGAAATCGAGAGGTCCAAGATGGCGTCCAAGATGGCCGTCATAATGCTAAATTCACTATATTTTTAACCCCAGACCATCTAGGAAGATAATTCTGGCGTCTATGACCATATTTTTTGGGGTCAAGGAATCCTTATTTTATACTATCTAAAAGATGGGGCTACCCAGTCAACCATTTCCAAGATGGCTGCCATAATGGGCCCTGGGAAACTGAAATTAGGCAATATCTTGGTTTCCAGATGATCTAGATTAAGAAATCTCTGTAAAAACTATGTATTTTCGTTAAAGTTTTTTGGGGGATTCGAAGAAACTATATATTTTCTGAAACCATTGCGTGTACCAATTCCAAGAATTCACAAAAGGGTTTATGGCGGCCATCTTGGAATATCTTAGTTTACGCTTGATGTAGAATGATGATTTCATTTGATAAATTTAGAGTATTATGAATAGTTATGTATTCCTATCACAGAGATATGTTGGTACTAGTTGTTCATTTGCATCGTAGCACCTTTTCTCGCTCGAAATAGGGGAAATAGGTCACCCGTACATGTGATTACGCAAGCAAGCCAGCAACATTTCAAATCCTAAATTCAATCCATCAGCGTAAATAAATATATAAATAAATAAATAAATAAATAAATAAAATTCTTTTGATCTCTGACTTGTACAGCAGTAGTATTATTATACAGAATAAGGTAAATGTAGACTATAGCAAAATGACTGAATGCTATTTCAAGTGTGAAAGTAAGGCTAAGGCACTCACTTTTGCTGGGCCGGAACACATACCTAAGATCACAGACTCGAGTAAACTCAGAGGTAATGACCTACATATGGACCTTCAAATGCAATTAAATGGAAACCCCGCTCTGACTATCAGCTGCAACCGGAATTGCGTTTCATCGTATATTTCATTGTATCACATCAATCATTATTTGAAAGGACATGCCTCTACTTCACCTCAATCAAGTGAAGCACTGCCAGCAAAGAGAACTCGTATATCTGAACTAACAACTTTTAGCTTTCTGACTAACTGTATTTTCTGTGGTGAAATATGCGTAATGGATGCAGACTCCAGATCGTTGGCGAAAATTGTTTCTGTGTATAGGCTTGTTCATACTTCTGATGCCGACCATCGCAGCCTGCTGACGCGTGTTGCTAGGCTTGTTCATACTTCTGACGCCGACCATCGCAGACGCCTGACGTGCGACACTGCGTGTGACGCTGAGCAAGTCGCACGATCTGGTCGGCGACATATCGCCTGTGAATGGTCTCGCGATATTAGGCCTATACTTCTACCAAGTGGTTTGGAAATAGGCACTATTACGTCTCTTCCACGTGTCATCGAGATGGAGGAGGAGGACGGAATACTACTGTTTAACATACAGACAACTGTTGTGTGGTATAGGATGAGGAGGAGGAGACGTCACCGGCGAGATATTTACATGCGAGACATCTTCGCTCGCCGGAGGGATCAAGGTGACTTTTACCACTTGATCCGTGAGCTTGAACTTGGGGATCATTTGTATTATTTCAAGTATCTTCGGTTTACTCCACCCCTCCTCGAAGACCTACTTTTGCGGATAGGCCCCATCTTGCAACATCCGGGCACTCATCGAGTACCTATCGGGCCAAAGGAGTGGTTATTTCTGACCCTAAGGTAGCCTATACATGTTTAATTTCAAATAGATTAATTACGATGGTTTTACTATATTAACCCTTTGAAGCCTGGTAGTATAAATACGGCATCAGTAGTTCTCTTTGAAAATGTCCATTTGCATACCAGGAAAGGAGTTTTTTTGTCAAATTTATAACTGGAATTACTGGCTCGATAAACGAGTCAGTCTTTCCAGTGGTAAATTCGCAAAATATTCTCTTCTCCTGGTCTGTAAATATACATTTTCCTTGTAAAAGATTAAATTATCTTTAAATAAATTGGGCTTTAAATCGTTAATAGATAAAAACAGTTGGGTGTGGTGTGATTTTTAGGAATAATTAATTTCATTTTGTTAAACTTTCAAACACAAATGTGCCCCATCATGTATACGAGGAGTATTTATACAGCACTCGCATACAAAAATGTCTACAGCACAAATGCTTGATTTATCTTTAAATATAATTTTGCAAACTATTTACTTTGAATGTTACAAAGGCCATGGTTGTCAAGCCCAGTACTTGGCGCAGTTGCTTCAAAGCAGTTGATTGAAACAATGAATCGCTTGTGCCAATGACCGAATTAAAATGTTCACTGAGACGACTGATTAGGCCTACAATAGATTACATTAATCAGTAGTGTTGTACCTTAAGCCATAAAGAGAGTAATGGCTGCTTGGAATTTGAACAGATTCAATATTAATAATAAACGTATAAAAGATAAGTAGATTAACAGATAAATAGATAAAAATAAAGAACTAGAATGCACTCAAGCGAGATGCTAACTCCCGCCTTCACAGTTCACATGCTGTCTAACCTGAAGATATGATCAAAACATGCATTTTGGGTTTGCATTCATTGACATCTTGACCTCTGTATTCGGCCTTCTGACCTCATTTTCAAACCAGAGCTGTCCTCCTCGGATATCCAACCATATATCAAATATGAACATTATGGCTTCTTGGATTCTGGAGATATGGTCAACAATGCATCTTGAGCCTGCACTCAGTGACCCGTGACCTCTGTATTTGACCTCATTTTCAAACCAGAGCTACCCATCTGGGATATGCACACATACGCCTAATATGATGAATATAGCTTCTCCGGTTCCAGAGATATGGCCCGGACAGACACAGACATACAGACAGACAGGCAGGCAGGCAGGCAGGCATGCAGGCAGGCAGGCAGGCAGGCAGGCAGGCAGGCAGGCAGGCAGGCAGGCAGGCAGGCAGGCAGGCAGGCAGGCAGGCAGGCAGGCAGGCAGGCAGGCAGGCAGGCAGATATTTTCAACAGCTGCACCAACTCATTGCAAAGAAGCAATTAGCGCTTTGCAATGACTAAGTGAATAAATTAAACCAAATTCGGAAATGAAATTGTAGCTTTCATCCATTTGCCTATTCATTTGCCTATTCATTTGTTCAGTCGTCTAGTCACCCACCGGGTGTCTGTCTATCAGTTTACAAATCTGTTCTCCCCTTAATCAAGTATTTGTTTAGGTGGATGGCAGGATGGACTGATGGATGGATTAATATGCTGGTGTCTGGGCGGGTGAATGAGTACATGGGTTGTTGGACATATAAGCTTACAAAGCTCAAACAACCTGTGACTTACAACCACCTCTCTTTAGAAGGAATCTCACTAGACCTACAACATTCAGTCAATCCACAGTGGATCATCCTATGTCAGAAAGACCTGCTCAAAACTATTTGTTTATTCCTATTTTCGAACACATGGCAACGCCAACTTATTACAAAGAAGTAATCAATGCTTTGTAATGACTGAGTGAACCGATTTGCCCAGATCAAAAAACTGTATAACTCCTAACTGTCAAAATTTGTTCCTATTTTCGAACACACGGCAACGCCAACTTATTACAAAGAAGTAATCAACGCTTTGTAATGACTGAGTGAACCGATTCGCCAAGATCAAATAACTGTATAAATTGTCAGAATTTGTTTTAATAATCTTTATTCAGGAAACCTGTCCCTTGCAGTACTCAAACAACAAGTAAATTACTCTCCGCCGCCATGATTAAACATATCTCGGCAGCATTTGATCTAATGACTGACCAAATAGCCCTCATTGTTATTCTCACACCTTAATCGCCTGAAACGAACCGGCGTACTAACCCATGCTACAGTTAGATAAGCTCGATATAATTAAGCAATCACGCCTTTTGTATTAGCTGTTTGACTTCAGTAGCGCCAAAGGCGCACATTGATCTAAAGCAGGTCTTCGGATTTGGTTTGATCTTTTGTGGAGAGACTGAATTAATAGTTAATCAGTAGTCACCATTGCAGTAATTCTCCTATAAATATGTAAGAATTATCAGTTGCCATTAGACCAGTTTTTTCGCTGCATGACGAAGACCATTACGTCGAAAGCGCTCCAGCAACTGACAGTGTAAGCTTTAATTTTATATATATATAATAATCTTGTATTAATTGTTCTTATTTTTCAGTCTCTAAATTGTTTCAACACATATCGCTCTAGTTAATATTTGGTATTTAACTTTTTTGAACTTTTCTGACTAAATTTGACATAAATCTGTAGAAATTTGATTACGTTCTAAAATGGCCAAGAATTGCAATGGCCCAGTGGGTAAAGGACGTAAATCTGGCAACCCAGCGTCCAACTTTTCTTCAACCAAAAGTTCTCCTAACCAGTCTGTTCAGGCCTTTCAGAGACTGGTTAAAATGTACTTCCATGTGTTGCAATGCTTACATCACTATGGTCTTTTACGAGAGCATTTGGCATCAGACTCTCTCCCGAAATCTCTCAGCATGAAAATGGAGGAGATGAACTCGTTTTTCTGCCCTGCCTTACGAGATGACGAAATTTTGAAATCGACCAGCATGATAAACCAAATTTGGGCTCATAGCTGCTTAGAAAATTTAATCAAACATCATCGAAGCAAATTGGACAAATTAAAGGTAGAGGTAAAAGTGGCCGAATCTAATGTAATTCTTGATCTACACAGAGCCAAAGGCATAGCATTGAAATGGGGTAGGCAAAATTTTGGAAATAAATTGGCCACAACGACAATCACAAATTTTTGGAAATTTTTGGCAGAAATAGCTAGTGATGAGCAAAATAGAGTGATGTCTGTAACAACACCGGCGGCCACACCGAGTTCAGGTTCAGGTTCACATTCAACAATGACTAACAAACGACAATGGTCACCAACCACCTTCACACCCTCGCCTACCACTTCCAAGCGGACGAATCTGTATACATCACCAACACCAGCACCTGGTGTTGATGATGTAACAGAGTCATCGCCGGCTCTCCTAAAGACAAATTCTCCTCCTGTGCGCCATTGTCGGGATGTTACTCATTGTTTCCCCAATCTACCACCTAGCAACTCTTCCTCATCTCTTCCACTATCTTCTCCTCGCCACCTTCTGACTCGATCTTCTCCTCTTCCTCCTTCGCCTCTCTCAATCCCGCCTCCTCCTCTTCCTCCTCAAACTTCTTCTCTTTATGCATCTCCTCTCCATGCCGCCTCTTGCTCCTCATACTCAATCTTCTCCTCGTGCATCTCCTCTCTCCATCTCTCCTCCTCCTCTTCCTCCTACGCTTCATCTCTCTTCTCCTCACGCACCTTCTTCTGCTCCTCTTCCTCTGTCTCCGCCTCCTCTCCCTCCTATCGAGAATAATAGTAACCCGTCTGACAGGAAGTTTGCTAAGTACCGTCATCAATCGCATAGCAAGGGCCTGTGGAGGATCTCCAGAATCACCAAAAAGATTCTGATGATAGGGTCCTCTAATCTATCCCGAATTGATTTAGACGTCCATCCTGACATCCAGGTTGAGTGCTATCCTGGTGCCACATTATCATATTTCAGAACAATGGCTAGGCGACACCAGGATTGCCCTAGCCCGGAGAAGATCATCCTGAATATTGGCATCAACTCCAAAAATGAGCATCCAACCAAAGCCTCAAGCCATTTACGGTTCATTGCTCGTGAATTTAAAAACACCTTCCCTAATGCGGAGTTGCACTTTGCTGAGATTAACTTCTCTGATAGCTTGTCAGACAGGCACATGTACTGTCTCAAGTGTATCAACGAATCAGCAAGGTCCAACTGCCACGTTGATAAGGTCATCCCCAAAATTTCTGATGCCAATTTTCATGTTGAGAAGGATAGAATCCATTGGACGAAAGAAACAGCTAATTGTATTTATAACCATTGGTTGACGGTACTTAGTTTAAACTAAATGTGGGTCAAGGCAATAGCTCCCCTAACATAGGATTAGGAACAAACCTTGTCAATTTAGCAGCTGACTATGATCTCTCACCATCTGAAAAATCAATTCTCGATCGTGGTCTTACTTTTGTACCAACTCCAAAACCAAAAACAGGATTAGATTTGCTTTTAGACACAGGTCTTATTGAAGTAGCTAATTTTGGTCATTCAGTAAAAATAGCCCATCATTTTCGAAATTTAAATGGAGAGTCAAAACCATTCACTGGAAAATCCGATTGGGACACTCCAGATAGGCTAGTTGATGACAATATTAAAGCAACCAAAAAAACGGTTGCTGGTATAGCCAGATCATTGCCAGTTACAAACAATAAGCAAAACCTTTCATTTCTCGAACGACAGGCTATCAAGAAATTACGTAGAAATCAAAATATTATTATAAAACCAGCCGATAAAAGTTCAGCAACTGTGATTATGTCTAGAGAAAACTACATCCGCGAGGCCGAAAGGCAGTTAACTAACACCAGGCATTACAGAAAACTTGATAATTTAATTTGGCCTCAAAACCGACAAAATTTCATTGAAATACTTAATTCATTGCATACAGATAAGTACATCGATAAGAAACAGCTAAAGTATCTGCTAGGTGAGAATAATCCACAAAATCGGACATTTTATATCTTGCCTAAAATCCATAAACCTATCAGCACCTGGTTAGATCCATTGACACCGCCTGGACGACCCATCATTTCAGACTGTGGCAGTGAGTCTTATGGCATTTCAGAATATATTGATTACTATTTAAAGCCCATTGCTAATAGACACAAGAGCTTTCTCAAGAACACAGAACACTTTCTTTCAAAGTTATCCAAATTGTCAGTTCCGAAAGATGCATATTTAGTCACATTAGACATAGATGCTATGTATACCAATATAGATATTGTTGCTGGAGTCAATGCTATTAAGAATTCTTTTGTCAAATTTCCTGATCCAGATCGACCAGACACGGAAATTCTAAAATTATTAGAGCTAAGTCTTAAAGGAAACGATTTCCAATTTAATGGTGAAAATTACCTTCAAATCTGTGGATGCGCAATGGGTAAACGATTCAGCCCAAATTTTGCCACGATTTATGTTGCGGAGTGGGAAGAGGAGGCACTGAACAAATCAACCAAAAAGCCTCTTCTTTACCTCAGATATCTAGATGACATCTTCATAGTTTGGCAACATTCAGAAGAAGACTTTTGGGAATTTTTTCGCATTTTAAATAACCAAGATTCAAACATCAAGCTAAAAGCTACTATTAGTGGAACATCGGTTGACTTTTTAGATGTCACGATCTATAAGGGTCCTCAATTTGATTCCTCTGGAAAATTAGAATATAAAGTATTCTTTAAGCCAACAGACTCACATCAGCTGCTTCACAAAAAATCATTTCATCCTCCACATACATTTAAAGGTTTGATCAAATCGCAAATCATAAGATTTTTTCGAAACTCTAGCAACAGGCAAAATCTGAATAGTGCATGCTCTACTCTGTTTGATGCTTTGAAAGCACGAGGCTATTCAGCCCGTTTTCTTCGAAAAATTAAAGCAGACACCATCAATGAGCTTGAAAATCTAAAACCTCATAGCGGACCCGAGTTTAAACCTGTCCAAATTAAACACAATAAACCAATCATGTGCGATGGATCAGTTTCTAAATGCGACAAAAATAGATGCAAAGTAAACAACTATATTGTAAACCAACAAACATTCCTGAGCTTTCAAACTAAAAATGAATATCATATCCGAACTAATATGCATTGTGATTCTGAGAATGTAGTCTATTTGATCAATTGTGCCCTTTGCCAGAAACAGTATGTTGGTGAAACAAAAAATGCATTTAGAGTGCGTGCTAGACGCCACGTTTCTGATATTAACACCTCAGCAGATACGCCAATTGCTCAACATTTCCAACTTCCTGATCATTCAGTTGAACATCATTTTGAAATCATGCCAATAGAACAGATTCCGACCTTCGATAGTGAGGAAGAAACGAGTTCGTTTCGCAAAATCCGAGAGGGCCATTGGATTAGAACACTCCAAACAAAAGCACCATTTGGAATAAATGTAGATTCGGGAATATCACAAAAGAACAAAATTATCCCATTTCAACTCATATACAATAGACGTAATGTTGAATTAGCGAAAACCATGAAAGACGAATATTCACAGTTGCAATCTAAATTAAAGGAACCGATCAAAGCACGACCAGTAATAGCTTACAATAGAAATCCAAACCTGAAAGATTTGCTAGTAAGATCAAAGTTAGACCTTATAGTTCCTGATAACAATGACAAGGTTTCATCCCTCCCTACCTATTCTTAAATAAATCTAATCCCAACCAAAATCAATGGTGGGGCAACATGAAATCATATCCGTAGGACATCTTTTAATTATGTGTCTGCAAAAGTGTGTGTGCGTGCGTGCGTGTGTGTATGTGTGCGTGCGTTCGTTCGTTCGTTCGTTCGTTCGTTCGTTCGTTCGTTCGTTCGTTCGTTCGTTCGTTCGTTCGTTCGTTCGTTCGTTCGTTCGTTCGTTCGTTCGTTCGTTCGTTCGTTCGTTCGTTCGTTTGTTTGTTTGTTTGTTTGTTTGTTTGTTTGTTCGTTCGTGCATGCGTTCGTTTGTTCGTGCGTCCGGGCGTTTGTTCGTATGTGTGTATGTGTGTGGGTGTGTGCTCGTACATCCGTACGTGTGTGCATCTATACTTGCGTGGGTGTATGTGTGCGTGTGTATGTGGCTGTGGGTGCATTAATTCGTGAGTACATTAGTGCCTGGGTGTGTGCGTGCATGCATTCGTGCGTCCGTTCGTGCATGCGTTCATGCATGCATTTTTGCGTGCATTCGTGCATGTATTACTGTGTGCATGTATTATTGCATGCATTCGTGCATTCGTTCAGATGCGTGCGTGCGTGCGTGCGTGCGTGCGTGCGTGCGTGCGTGCGTGCGTGCGTGCGTGCGTGCGTGCGTATGTATGTATGTATGTACGTGCGTATGTGTATGTGTGTGCATTCGTGTGTGTGATTTCTCTATAATGTAGGATCAATCCCAGCCTTTACCTGTTAAAGCGACCTACTGATTAATTCACTTTACCCCAACTAATCTCAAGGGGGGACCACTCTAAGTAAATCTAAACTTGGTCTCGATAGGACAAATTTAGGCAAAGAAATTTTTAATTAAATTCCTGTGCCAATGCGTTTTTTTCAATGTAAAGACGGACTTGCTTGTGCCAGGCCTCCATATTTGTCCCAAATCAAACAATTTTAAACTGTTTATATGTACAAATACACTGTCGGAATTGGTCTGCTGGTAGCTGATATTTCGTTTGCACGGTCGTCCATACGTGCAATCGTGCATGCATGCGTTCGTTCGTTCGTTCGTTCGTTCGTTCGTTCGTTCGTTCGTTCGTTCGTTCGTTCGTTCGTTCGTTCGTTCGTTCGTTCGTTCGTTCGTTCGTTCGTTCGTTCGTTCGTTCGTTCGTTCGTTCGTTCGTTCGTTCGTTCGTTCGTTCGTTCGTTCGTTCGTTCGTTCGTTCGTTCGTTCGTTCGTTCGTTCGTTCGTTCGTTCGTTCGTTCGTTCGTTCGTTCGTTCGTTCGTTCGTTCGTTCGTTCGTTCGTTCGTTCGTGCGGGCGTCCGTCGTACGTGCGTGCACGCGTTCATATGTGCGTTTATTCATTCATTCATTCATTCATTCATTCATTCATTCATTCATTCATTCATTCATTCATTCATTCATTCATTCATTCATTCATTCATTCATTCGTTCGTTCATCCACCTGTCTGTTCACTCATCCTGTCACCTGTCCTTGGCCTCTCTATTGGTTTACTGGTCTGTGCCTCCCAGACATCAATTGATTGTCTATGTGGATGGACTGATGGATGGATTACTGGGTGGGTGGCCGGGTGGGTGCATGGATTGTTTGGACATATATGTTTGTAAAGGTACAAACCACCTCTCTTCCGCAACCACCTGCCGTATTTTATTCTTATATTTTCAACAGCCGCACCAACTCATTGCAAAGAAGCAATTAGCGCTTTGCAATGACTAAGTGAATAAATTAAACCAAATTCGGAAATGAAATTGTAGCTTTCACCCATTTGCCTATTCATTTGCCTATTCATTTGTTCAGTCGTCTAGTCACCCACCGGGTGTCTGTCTATCAGTTTACAAATCTGTTCTCCCCTTAATCAAGTATTTGTTTAGGTGGATGGCAGGATGGACTGATGGATGGATTAATATGCTGGTGTCTGGGCGGGTGAATGAGTGCATGGGTTGTTGGACATATAAGCTTACAAAGCTCAAACAACCTGTGACTTACAACCACCTCTCTTTAGAAGGAATCTCACTAGACCTACAACATTCAGTCAATCCACAATGGATCATCCTATGTCAGAAAGACCTGCTCAAAACTATTTGTTTATTCCTATTTTCGAACACATGGCAACGCCAACTTATTACAAAGAAGTAATCAATGCTTTGTAATGACTGAGTGAACCGATTTGCCCAGATCAAAAAACTGTATAACTCCTAACTGTCAAAATTTGTTCCTATTTTCGAACACACGGCAACGCCAACTTATTACAAAGAAGTAATCAACGCTTTGTAATGACTGAGTGAACCGATTCGCCAAGATCAAATAACTGTATAACTTGTCAGAATTTGTTTTAATAATCTTTATTCAGGAAACCTGTCCCTTGCAGTACTCAAACAACAAGTAAATTACTCTCCGCCGCCATGATTAAACATATCTCGGCAGCATTTGATCTAATGACTGACCAAATAGCCCTCATTGTTATTCTCACACCTTAATCGCCTGAAACGAACCGGCGTACTAACCCATGCTACAGTTAGATAAGCTCGATATAATTAAGCAATCACGCCTTTTGTATTAGCTGTTTGACTTCAGTAGCGCCAAAGGCGCACATTGATCTAAAGCAGGTCTTCGGGTTTGGTTTGATCTTTTGTGGAGAGACTGAATTAATAGTTAATCAGTAGTCACCATTGCAGTAATTCTCCTATAAATATGTAAGAATTATCAGTTGCCATTAGACCAGTTTTTTCGCTGCATGACGAAGACCATTACGTCGAAAGCGCTCCAGCAACTGACAGTGTAAGCTTTAATTTTATATATATATAATAATCTTGTATTAATTGTTCTTATTTTTCAGTCTCTAAATTGTTTCAACACATATCGCTCTAGTTAATATTTGGTATTTAACTTTTTTGAACTTTTCTGACTAAATTTGACATAAATCTGTAGAAATTTGATTACGTTCTAAAATGGCCAAGAATTTCAACGGCCCAGTGGGTAAAGGACGCAAATCTGGCAACCCAGCGTCCAACTTTTCTTCAACCAAAAGTGCTCCTAACCAGTCTGTTCAGGCCTTTCAGAGACTGGTTAAGATGTACTTCCATGTGTTGCAATGCTTGCATCACTATGGTCTTTTACGAGAGCATTTGGCATCAGACTCTCTCCCGAAATCTCTCAGCATGAAAATGGAGGAGATGAACTCGTTTTTCTGCCCTGCCTTACGAGATGACGAATTTTTTAAATCGACCAGCATGATAAACCAAATTTGGGCTCATAGCTGCTTAGAAAATTTAATCAACCATTATCGAAGCAAATTGGACAAATTAAAGGCAGAGGTAAAAGTGGCCGAATCTAATGTAATTCTTGATCTACACAGAGCCAAAGGCATAGCATTGAAATGGGGTAGGCAAAATTTTGGAAATAAATTGGCCACAACGACAATCACAAATTTTTGGAAATTTTTGGCAGAAATAGCTAGTGATGAGCAAAATAGAGTGATGTCTGTACCAACACCAGCGGCCACACCGAGTTCAGGTTCAGGTTCACATTCAACAATGACTAACAAACGACAACGGTCACCAACCACCTTCACACCCTCGCCTACCACTTCCAAGCGGACGAATCTGTATACATCACCAACACCAGCACCTGGTGTTGATGATGTAACAGAGTCATGGCCGGCTCTCCCAAAGACAAATTCTCCTCCTGTGCGCCGTTGTCGGGTTGTTACTCATTGTTCCCCCAATCTACCACCTAGCAACTCTTCCTCATCTCTTCCACTATCTTCTCCTCGCCACCTTCTGACTCGATCTTCTCCTCTTCCTCCTTCTCCTCTCTCAATCCCGCCTCCTCCTCTTCCTCCTCAAACTTCTTCTCTTTATGCATCTCCTCTCTCAATCCCGCCTCTTGCTCCTCATACTCAATCTTCTCCTCTTGCATCTCCTCTCTCCATCCCTCCTCCTCCTCTTCCTCCTACGCTTCATCTCTCTTCTCCTCACGCACCTTCTTCTGCTCCTCTTCCTCTGTCTCCGCCTCCTCTCCCTCCTATGGAGAATAATAGTAACCTGTCTGACAGGAAGTTTGCTAAGTACCGTCATCAATCGCATAGCAAGGGCCTGTGGAGGATCCCCAGAATCACCAAAAAGATTCTGATGATAGGGTCCTCTAATCTAGCCCGAATTGATTTAGACGTCCATCCTGACATCCAGGTTGAGTGCTATCCTGGTGCCACATTATCACATTTCAGAACAATGGCTATGCGACACCAGGATGGCCCTAGCCCGGAGAAGATCATCCTGAATATTGGCATCAACTCCAAAAATGAGCATCCAACCAAAGCCTCAAGCCATTTACGGTTCATGGCTCGTGAATTTAAAAACACCTTCCCTAATGCGGAGTTGCACTTTGCTGAGATTAACTTCTCTGATAGCTTGTCAGACAGGCAAAGGTACTGTCTCAAGCGTATCAACGAATCAGCAAGGTCCAACTGCCACGTTGATAAGGTCATCCCCAAAATTTCTGATGCCAATTTCATGTTGAGAAGGATAGAATCCATTGGACGAAAGAAACAGCTAATTGTATTTATAACCATTGGTTGACGGTACTTAGTTTAAACTAAATGTGGGTCAAGGCAATAGCTCCCCTAACATAGGATTAGGAACAAACCTTGTCAATTTAGCAGCTGACTATGATCTCTCACCATCTGAAAAATCAATTCTCGATCGTGGTCTTACTTTTGTACCAACTCCAAAACCAAAAACAGGATTAGATTTGCTTTTAGACACAGGTCTTATTGAAGTAGCTAATTTTGGTCATTCAGTAAAAATAGCCCATCATTTTCGAAATTTAAATGGAGAGTCAAAACCATTCACTGGAAAATCCGGTTGGGACCCTCCAGATAGGCTAGTTGATGACAATATTAAAGCAACCATAAAAACGGTTGCTGGTATAGCCAGATCATTGCCAGTTACAAACAATAAGCAAAACCTTTCATTTCTCGAACGACAGGCTATCAACAAATTACGTAGAAATCAGAATATTATTATAAACCCAGCCGATAAAGGTTCAGCAACTGTGATTATGTCTAGAGAAAACTACATCCGCGAGGCCGAAAGGCAGTTAACTAACACCAGGCATTACAGAAAACTTGATAATTTAATTTGGCCTCAAAACCGACAAAATTTCATTGAAATACTTAATTCATTGCATACAGATAAGTACATCGATAAGAAACAGCTAAAGTATCTGCTAGGTGAGAATAATCCACAAAATCGGACATTTTATATCTTGCCTAAAATCCATAAACCTATCAGCACCTGGTTAGATCCATTGACACCACCTGGACGACCCATCATTTCAGACTGTGGCAGTGAGTCTTATGGCATTTCAGAATATATTGATTACTATTTAAAGCCCATTGCTAATAGACACAAGAGCTTTCTCAAGAACACAGAACACTTTCTTTCAAAGTTATCCAAATTGTCAGTTCCGAAAGATGCATATTTAGTCACATTAGACATAGATGCTATGTATACCAATATAGATATTGATGCTGGAGTCAATGCTATTAAGAATTCTTTTGTCAAATTTCCTGATCCAGATCGACCAGACACGGAAATTCTAAAATTATTAGAGCTAAGTCTTAAAGGAAACGATTTCCAATTTAATGGTGAAAATTACCTTCAAATCTGTGGATGCGCAATGGGTAAACGATTCAGCCCAAATTTTGCCACGATTTATGTTGCGGAGTGGGAAGAGGAGGCACTGAACAAATCAACCAAAAAGCCTCTTCTTTACCTCAGATATCTAGATGACATCTTCATAGTTTGGCAACATTCAGAAGAAGACTTTTGGGAATTTTTTCGCATTTTAAATAACCAAGATTCAAACATCAAGCTAAAAGCTACTATTAGTGGAACATCGGTTGACTTTTTAGATGTCACGATCTATAATGGTCCTCAATTTGATTCCTCTGGAAAATTAGAATATAAAGTATTCTTTAAGCCAACAGACTCACATCAGCTGCTTCACAAAAAATCATTTCATCCTCCACACACATTTAAAGGTTTGATCAAATCGCAAATCATAAGATTTTTTCGAAACTCTAGCAACAGGCAAAATCTGAATAGTGCATGCTCTACTCTGTTTGATGCTTTGAAAGCACGAGGCTATTCAGCCCGTTTTCTTCGAAAAATTAAAGCAGACACCATCTATGAGCTTGAAAATCTAAAACCTCATAGCGGACCCGAGTTTGAACCTGTCCAAATTAAACACAATAAACCAATCATGTGCGATGGATCAGTTTCTAAATGCGACAAAAATAGATGCAAAGTAAACAACTATATTGTAAACCAACAAACATTCCTGAGCTTTCAAACTAAAAACGAATATCATATCCGAACTAATATGCATTGTGATTCTGAGAATGTAGACTATTTGATCAATTGTGCCCTTTGCCAGAAACAGTATGTTGGTGAAACAAAAAATGCATTTAGAGTGCGTGCTAGACGCCACGTTTCTGATATTAACACCTCAGCAGATACGCCAATTGCTCAACATTTCCAACTTCCTGATCATTCAGTTGAACATCATTTTGAAATCATGCCAATAGAACAGATTCCGACCTTCGATAGTGAGGAAGAAACGAGTTAGTTTCGCAAAATCCGAGACGGCCATTGGATTAGAACACTCCAAACAAAAGCACCATTTGGAATAAATGTAGATTCGGAAATATCACAATAGAACAAAATTATCCCATTTCAACTCATATACAATAGACGTAATGTTGAATTAGCGAAAACCATGAAAGATGAATATTCACAGTTGCAATCTAAATTAAAGGAACCGATCAAAGCACGACCAGTAATAGCTTACAATAGAAATCCAAACCTGAAAGATTTGCTAGTAAGATCAAAGTTAGACCTTATAGTTCCTGATAACAATGACAAGGTTTCATCCCTCCCTACCTATTCTTAAATAAATCTAATCCCAACCAAAATCAATGGTGGGGCAACATGAAATCATATCCGTAGGACATCTTTTAATTATGTGTCTGCAAAAGTGTGTGTGCGTGCGTGCGTGTGTGTATGTGTGCGTGCGTGTGTTCGTTCGTTCGTTCGTTCATGCGTTCGTTTGTTCGTGCGTCCGTATGTTTGTTCCTATGTGTGTATGTGTGTGGGTGTGTGCTCGTACATCCGTACGTGTGTGCATCTATACTTGCGTGGGTGTATGTGTGCGTGTGTATGTGGCTGTGGGTGCATTAATTCGTGAGTACATTAGTGCCTTGGTGTGTGCGTGCATGCATTCGTGCCTCCGTTCGTGCATGCGTTCATGCATGCATTTTTGCGTGCATTCGTGCATGTATTACTGTGTGCATGTATTATTGCATGCATTCGTGCATTCGTTCAGATGTGTGCGTGCGTGCGTGCGTGCGTGCGTGCGTGCGTGCGTGCGTGCGTGCGTATGTACGTATGTGTATGTGTGTGCATTCATGTGTGTGATTTCTCTATAATGTAGGATCAATCCCAGCCTTTACCTGTTAAAGCGACCTACTGATTAATTCACTTTACCCCAACTAATCTCAAGGGCGGACCACTCTAAGTAAATCTAAACTTGGTCTCGATAGGACAAATTTAGGCATAGAAATTTTTAATTAAATTCCTGTGCCAATGCGTTTTTTTCAATGTAAAGACAGACAGGATGGCGCTAGCCCAGAGAAGATCATCCTGAATATTGGCATCAACTCCAAAAATGAGCATCCAACCAAAGCCTCAAGCCATTTACGGTTCATGGCTCATGAATTTAAAAACACCTTCCCTAATGCGGAGTTGCACTTTGCTGAGATTAACTTCTCTGATAGCTTGTCAGACAGGCAAATGTACTGTCTCAAGCGTATCAAGGAATCAGCAATGTCCAACTGCCATGTTGATAAGGTCATCCCCAAAATTTCTGAAGCCAATTTTCATGTTGAGAAGGATAGAATCCATTGGACCAAAGAAACAGCTAATTGTATTTATAACCATTGGTTGACGGTACTTAGTTTAAACTAAATGTGGGTCAAGACAATAGCTCTCCTAACATAGGATTAGGAACAAACCTTGTCAATTTAGCAGCTGACTATGATCTCTCACCATCTGAAAAATCAATTCTCGATCGAGGTCTTACGTTTGTACCAACTCCAAAACCAAAAACAGGATTAGATTTGCTTTTAGACACAGGTCTTATTGAAGTAGCTAATTTTGGTCATTCAGTAAAAATAGCCCATAATTTTCGAAATTTAAATGGAGAGTCAAAACCATTCACTGGAAAATCCGGTTGGGACCCTCCAGATAGGCTAGTTGATGACAATATTAAAGCAACCATAAAAACGGTTGCTGGTATAGCCAGATCATTGCCAGTTACAAACAATAAGCAAAACATTTCATCTCTCGAACTACAGGCTATCAACAAATTATGTAGAAATCAGAATATTATTATAAAACCAGCCGATAAAGGTTCAGCAACTGTGATTATGTCTAGAGAAAACTACATCCGCGAGGCCAAAAGGCAGTTAACTAACACCAGGCATTACAGAAAACTTGATAATTTAATTTGGCCTCAAAACCGACAAAATTTCATTGAAATACTTAATTCATTGCATACAGATAAGTACATCGATAAGAAACAGCTAAAGTATCTGCTAGGTGAGAATAATCCACAAAATCGGACATTTTATATCTTGCCTAAAATCCATAAACCTATCAGCACCTGGTTAGATCCATTGACACCACCTGGACGACCCATCATTTCAGACTGGCAGTGAGTCTTATGGCATTTCAGAATATATTGATTACTATTTAAAGCCCATTGCTAATAGACACAAGAGCTTTCTCAAGAACACAGAACACTTTCTTGCAAAGTTATCCAAATTGTCAGTTCCGAAAGATGCATATTTAGTCACATTAGACATAGATGCTATGTATACCAATATAGATATTGATGCTGGAGTCAATGCTATTAAGAATTCTTTTGTCAAATTTCCTGATCCAGATCGACCAGACACGGAAATTCTAAAATTATTAGAGCTAAGTCTTAAAGGAAACGATTTCCAATTTAATGGTGAAAATTACCTTCAAATCTGTGGATGCGCAATGGGTAAACGATTCAGCCCAAATTTTGCCACGATTTATGTTGCGGAGTGGGAAGAGGAGGCACTGAACAAATCAACCAAAAAAGCCTCTTCTTTACCTCAGATATCTAGATGACATCTTCATAGTTTGGCAACATTCAGAAGAAGACTTTTGGGAATTTTTTCGCATTTTAAATAACCAAGATTCAAACATCAAGCTAAAAGCTACTATTAGTGGAACATCGGTTGACTTTTTAGATGGCACAATCTATAAGGGTCCTCAATTTGATTCCTCTGGAAAATTAGAATATAAAGTATTCTTTAAGCCAACAGACTCACATCAGCTGCTTCACAAAAATCATTTCATCCTCCACACACATTTAAAGGTTTGATCAAATCGCAAATCATAAGATTTTTTCGAAACTCTAGCAACAGGCAAAATCTGAATAGTGCATGCTCTACTCTGTTTGATGCTTTGAAAGCACGAGGCTATTCAGCCCGTTTTCTTCGAAAAATTAAAGCAGACACCATCAGTGAGCTTGAAAATCTAAAACCTCATAGCAGACCCGAGTTTAAACCTGTCCAAATTAAACACAATAAACCAATCATGTGCGATGGATCAGTTTCTAAATGCGACAAAAATAGATGCAAAGTAAACAACTATATTGTAAACCAACAAACATTCCTGAGCTTTCAAACTAAAAACGAATATCATATCCGAACTAATATGCATTGTGATTCTGAGAATGTAGTCTATTTGATCAATTGTGCCCTTTGCCAGAAACAGTATGTTGGTGAAACAAAAAATGCATTTAGAGTGCGTGCTAGACGCCACGTTTCTGATATTAACACCTCAGCAGATACGCCAATTGCTCAATATTTCCAACTTCCTGATCATTCAGTTGAACATCATTTTGAAATCATGCCAATAGAACAGATTCCGACCTTCGATAGTGAGGAAGAAACGAGTTAGTTTCGCAAAATCCGAGACGGCCATTGGATTAGAACACTCCAAACAAAAGCACCATTTGGAATAAATGTAGATTCGGGAATATCGCAAAAGAACAAAATTATCCCATTTCAACTCATATACAATAGACATAATGTTGAATTAGCGAAAACCATGAAAGACGAATATTCACCGTTGCAATCTAAATTAAAGGAACCGATCCAATTACGACCAGTAATAGCTTACAATAGAAATCCAAACCTGAAAGATTTGCTAGTAAGATCAAAGTTAGACCTTATAGTTCCTGATAACAATGACAAGGTTTCATCCCTCCCTACCTATTCTTAAATAAATCTAATCCCAACCAAAATCAATGGTGGGGCAACATGAAATCATATCCGTAGGACATCTTTTAATTTTGTGTCTGCAAAAGTGTGTGTTCAAAATTTGGACGCCGACATCGCCATGCTGATTCATACTCCACGATATTGCAGCGTTTGCTATCGGCGTCTTGTCGCGCATCTGGTCGGCGTGCTATTTACCAGAGTTCAACCAATTTGAACTCCAGCGTCAAAACGCCAGCGTCCTGCCAATGAATGAAGAGTTTTCTGGTCATGGGATCACAGGCTCATGTTTATGCATGTTTTGCAAGAAAGTGTGAACTCGAAACGCAAAATAGAATAGCGAATTGTCTTGTCACCAAAATGGCAGACTGTGAAGAACTTTTAATTTCCTAAGTGCAGAAGTACAGATGTTTGTACGACAATAGCTGGGCTGATAACAAAGACATTTTGAAAAAGGAGAATGCGTGGCGAGCTATTGGGTCCGCCTTGATGGGCATAATCTGACAGGTAGTTCACGAACACTAATCAGATTTCAGGTGTTCTGTACGTGTCTCCCATACTGCCGGGCTGTACTTTTGATTGAAATATATTTTTGACACAGTATATGTCGTGCAGTTTAGGGAATAGATATTGAAACGGATTAGAAACAGATCGAATTTCTAAACAGGATAGATGCGGTTCCTTTTCTAATGGTCATGATCTAACCACAAAAATATGTTATTTAATAAGAACCGCCATCCATAATATAAATGTATAATTATACTCTTCACATTCTGTCAAAATTTGCATGTATGTATGTAAAACTATTTAAAACTATGTATGTATTTTTAATTTATTGACGCACTGGCAACGTGCGGCTTCAATTTCCATGTGCTAACTTAGCCGACAGTCATGCACCCATTAGTTTAATTTATTGATCACCATCTCCCGGTCGGGGGATCAAACCGCCATTCTGCAACTCCGCATAGCATCAGCAACCAGGCATCTTTCCACTGGACCACTGCACCAAGACTAAAAGTCAAGGATTGGCCGACCAGCTTTCACATGTCTGATATACTGACACACTGACGATTCATATGGGACTATCTGTGGATGCACCTGCCACAATTCAATCCTAGGCTTTTACGCCTATTGTACTCTGACTCCAACACGGCTCTGGCAGTATATGTATTTTTATTTTATTGATGCATTGGCAACATGTGGCTTCAATTTCCATGTGCTAACTTAGCCGACAGTCATGCACCCATTAGTTTAATTTGTTGATCATCATCTCCTGGTCGGGGGATCGAACCGCCATTCTGCAACTCCGCATAGCATCAGCAACCAGGCATCTTTCCACTAGACCACCGCACCAAGACTAAAAGTCAAGGATTGGCTGACCAGCTTTCACATGTCTGATATACTGACACACTGACGATTCATATGGGACTATCTGTGGATGCACCTGCCACAATTCAATCCTAGGCTTTTACGCCTATTGTACTCTGACTCCAGCACGGCTCTGGCAGTATATGTATTTATGTATTTTTATTTTATTGACGCACTGGCAACGTGCGGCTTCAAATTCCAGGTGCTAACTTAGCCGACAGTCATGCACCCATTAGTTTAATTTGTTGATCACCATCTCCCGGTCGGGGGATTGAACCGCCATTCTGCAACTCCGCCATTCTGCAACGTTTTAGTGGTGGTGAGGCCTCTGCAGGTGAATGTAGCCGCTTTTTGGGATGAGCGGATTGTTCTAAATTTGCATTTTGTACTGGTTTGCTAACAGGGGTGACATTTGGTGGTTTAGTAACAGGCATATAATTCGGATCAAGTGGTCTAATAAAATCATAAAATGCTGAGATGGCATTGTGATCCAATTTTCTGTGATAATTCTTTTTGGCCCAATGGACTGCAGTGGAATTGGCCCGACCGAGGTCTAAATATGGAAGAGTTTGGGCTGAGAGTAGCTCAGAACGGAGGACTCCTAGTTGACAGTTATAGTGGTGAACCCAGGTTTTAATCATTGTTTTCGCCCATTCGAAGTTGACATTACGAATGTCGAAGTGGACCTCAGCATCTGGCATGGCCGGTTTGCAGAAGTCTGTCAAACTCTTGACCTTTCGACCGAGGCCATTTGGCATGGTGTCGCTGTCCAGATGCTTGTTCAGCACACCCAGGTGGTGAAAACATTGGATTACCATGTAGTATACCTTAACCAGGTGTGCGTGAGCAGATGATGGGGGTGTGATTCAGAATCATCACCAGCCCTTCGCCTACCCCGGTGCGGTCTAGCCGTGGACTCACAATCAATCCCAGTCAATCATTCAATCTAAATCTCAATTAATCTTAATTAACCTTAATTAATATCAATTAATCTCAATTAATCTCAATTAATCTCAATCAATCTCAATTAATTTCAATCAATCTCAATTAATCTCAATCAATCTCAATTAATTTCAATTAATTTCAATCAATCTCAATTAATCTCAATTAATCTCAATTAATCTTAATTAATCTCAATCAATCTCAATTAATCTCAATTAATCTTAATCAATCTTAATTAATCAGGCAATCAATCAAGTGGGCAAATAGGCAAACAACCAGTCACCCACCTTATCAATCCAAGCAATCAATCACGCACGCAACCAATCAGTTCAGACAATCAATTCAAGCAACCAATCAATCACGCAACCAATCAATACAAGCAACCAATCACGCTACCAATCAGATTAAACAACAAATCACGCAACCAATCAAATCAAACAATCAATCACGCAATCAATCAATTCAAACAACCAATCACGCAACCAATCAATTCAAGCAACACATCATGTAACCAATGAAGCAACATGTTACGCAAGCAATCAAATCAAGCAAGCAATAAAATGAAACAACCAATCAAATGAAACAACCAATCAAATGAAACAACCAATCAAATCAAGTAACTAGTCAAATCAAGCAACAACTCCAACCCCCAATCAAGCAATCAATCAGATCAAGCAACTAAATCGATCAAGCAACCAATCAATTAAAGCAACAAATCACGTAACCAATCAAGTTACGCAAACAATCAAATCAATCAAGCAAGTAATCAAATCAAACAACCAATCAAATCAAGCAACTAGCCAGATCTAGCAACTAGTCAAATCAAGCAACAACTCAAGCCCCCAATCAAGTAATCAATCAGATCGAGCAACTAATCAGATCACGCAACCAATCAATTCAAGCAACAAATCACGCAACCACGCAGATCAAATCACGCAACCAATCAGGTCAAATAACAGGTCCTGCAAGCAATCAAATCAAACAAACAATCAAATCAAGCAACCAGTCAAATCCAGTAGAGCTCAAGCAACCAATCAAGCAATCAATCAGATCAAGCAACCTATTAGATCAGACAAAAAACAATCAATCAATCAATCAATCAATCAATCAACCAACCAACCAACCAACCAACCAACCAACCAACCAACCAACCAACCAACCAATCAATCAATCAATCAATCAAACTCTATGCAGCCAGATAGTCAATCAATCAATACAAAAATGCTACCAGGCGCACACTCTACAGGTGGTAGGTTTGTCAGCTAGTCTGTCTGTCTATATATTTTTCTAATCCAAGATGGCTTAATTTACACAGCTGAAATAAGAGAAATGTGGTTAGTAGTAATGCTTAGTGGTGACATGATAATATTTCATATTTAAGGACAGGCAATACAAGAATAGCAATATAAATATCTTTAAATTACTCCGTATTCACAGTAATACAGCAATACACAGCAATAGAAACAGCAATAAGAATTTTTACATCGTCAGAGGGCTGGACGCGTTTCGTGTTTACACACTTCTTCAGCAGCCTATTAGACAAATCTACCAGTCCAACAGTTTGCCCTACTATTTATTGGGCAAGTGAATGTTTTTGAGACTTAATCATTTTCTTTAAAGTTACTAAGTTGTTTGCTTTGAAGTACACGCCGCTAATAAGGTGTTATAATTCATTGTATTAATGTATTGTTGACTAATTGAGCTCTGGATAAATAAGTTGGTTTCAATTTGGAAAGGTGTTAAAGATTGAGCTACTTTCAATGGCTTAGCGGCGGACTGCTCACTGGTTCAAAGAGAACTAATAATCTGACTGATGTGAACCGTGAGATCATTTGAAAGGTGCTTAAGTGACCTTTTCAAAGTATAATAAATAATTTGGAATGCAAAGGAAACATTTCAAAGAAATACGTGACTAATGGCCTTGTTTGAAAATCTTTGATCTGAATGAGTAATTTTGATTAAAACTTTTGCTTTGTAATATAGTTACTCAAATGTCAGCAGTTTCCATAGGTATTGATTTCAAAGATTATCATTGTGTTGAGAAATAAAGTAATTTTTTGTGTGTAATTTTAATCTAAACTCTAAAACAGATTAATGAATAAACAAATGATTGAATAATGCAAGGATAGAAGGAAAGAAGGATGGACAGACCGAACCAATCACCCAGCCAATCAACCACGCAACAGACCACCCAACTACCCACCCAACTAACCAACCACCCAACCAACCACCCACACAACCAACCAACCAACCAACCAACCAACCAACCAACCAACCAACCAACCAACCAACCAACCAACCAACCAACCAACCAACCAACCAACCAACCAACCAACCAACCAACCAACCAACCAACCAACCAACCAACCACCCTCCCAGCCATCCAACCACCCAGCCAACCAACCAACAAACCACCCATCCAGTCAACCAACGAGCCAACCAACCACCCAAACCCACAACCAACCAACCACCCAACCACCCAACCCACCATCCACCCAGCCAACCAACCAAACACCCACCCAGACACACAACCAACCAACCAACCACCCAACCAACCACTCAACCACTCAAATAAGCAACCAACCATCAAATTAACCACCCAATCAACCACCCAATCAACCAAGCAACCATGATTGACGAATGGAAGGACAGATGGAAGGAAGGGTAGGGGAAGGAAAGATGGAAAGAATGAGGGCTTGAAGGAAGGATGGGATGATGGGAGGAACGAAAGATGAAAAAGATGAAGGCTAGAAGGAAGGAAGGAAAATGGACGGCTGGAAGGAAAAAATGAAGGGATGGAGAGAGGGAGGATGCAGCATGCTGGAAGGAAGGAGGGAGGAATGAAGGAAGGAAGGAGGGAGGGAGGGAGGGAGGGAGGGATGGGGGAGGAAGGAAGGAGGGAGGGATGGAGGGAGGGATGGAGGAAGGAAGGAGGGAGGGGGGAGGGAGGAAGGAATGAGGGAGGGGGGAGGGAGGAAGGAAGGAGGGAGGAAAGGAAGGAGGGAGGAAAGGAGTTAAGTAAAGGAGAGAGGAAAGGAAGGAGGAAAGGAGGGAGGAAAGGAATGAGGAAAGGGAGGAGGAAAGGGAGGAGGAAAGAATGGGCGAACGAACGAATGAATGAACGAACGAACGAATGGATGGACTGATGAATGGACGGATGGACGGTCGGACAGACAGACGAGCGAACGAACAAATGCCAGTGGATGGAAAGCAGGAAGCAAGGTCGGAAAGAATGAAGAAATGAGGTAATAAATGAACGAATGAAGGAAGGAAATAGCCTTAATTCATACTTATGCATGCGACAGCATCTGTCAACAGCGTCTGGTCGTGCGTCTGATCGGCGTGCGATTTTTGAGATTTCAAATATTTGACCTCTAGCGTCAAAACGCCAGCGTCCAACCAATGAATGAAGATACGGGTCATGAGATCACAAGCTCATGTTTATGCATGTTTGTTAAAGACAGAAACTCAGAATACGGTAGTTTGTGTACGAGGCTAATTTATACTTCAGACGCTGACCATTTGCGTTCGACGCATAATCAAAATTTGGACGCCGACATCGCCATGCTGATTCATACTCCACGATATCGCAGCGTTTGCTATCGGTGTCTTGTCGTGCATCTGGTCGGCGTGCGATTTACCAGAGTTCAACCGATTTGAACTCCAGCGTCAAAACGCCAGCGTCCTGCCAATGAATGAAGAGTTTTCTGGTCATGTGATAACAGGCTCATGTTTATGCATGTTTTGCAAGAAAGTGTAAAGACGAAACGCAAAATAGAATAGCGAATTGTCTTGTCACCAAAATGGCAGACTGTGAAGAACTTTTAATTTCCTAGGTGCAGAAGTACAGATGTTTGTACGAAAATAGCCGAGCTCATAACAAAGACATTTTGAAAAAGGAGAACGCCATTCTGCAATTCCGCATAGCATCAGCAACCAGGCATCTTTCCACTGGACCACCGCACCAAGACTAAAAGTCAAGGATTGGCCGACCAGCTTTCACATGTCTGATATACTGACACACTGACGATTCATATGGGACTATCTGTGGATGCACATGCCACAATTCAATCCTAGGCTTTTACGCCTATTGTACTCTGACTCCATCACGGCTCTGGCAGTATATGTATTTTTATTTTTTATTGACGCACTGGCAACGTGCGGCTTCAATTTCCATGTGCTAACTTAGCCGACAGTCATGCACCCATTAGTTTAATTTGTTGATCACCATCTCCCGGTCGGGGGATCGAACTGCCATTCTGCAACTCCGCATAGCATCAGCAACCAGGCATCTTTCCACTGGACCTCCGCACAAGACTAAATGTCAAGGATTGGCCGACCAGCTTTCACATGTCTGATATACTGACACACTGACGATTCATATGGGACTATCTGTGGATGCACCTGCCACAATTCAATCCTAGGCTTTTACGCCTATTGTACTCTGACTCCAGCACGGCTCTGGCAGTATATGTATTTTTATTTTTTATTGACGCACTGGCAACGTGCGGCTTCAATTTCCATGTGCTAACTTAGCCGACAGTTATGCACCCATTAGTTTAATTTGTTGATCACCATCTCCCGGTCTGGGGATCGAACCGCCATTCTGCAACTCCGCATAGCATCAGCAACCAGGCATCTTTCCACTGGACCACCGCACCAAGATTAAAATGTCAAGGATTGGCCGACCAGTATTCACATGTCTGATATACTGACACACTGACGATTCATATGGGACGATCTGTGGATGCACCCGCCACAATTCAATCCTAGGCTTTTATGCCAATTGTACTCTGACTCCAGCACGGCTCTGGCAGTATATGTATTTTTATTTTATTGATGCACTGGCAACGTGCGGCTTCAATTTCCATGTGCTAACTTAGCCGACAGTAATGCACCCATTAGTTTAATTTGACGCACTGGCAACGTGCGGCTTCAATTTCCATGTGCTAACTTAGCCGACAGTTATGCACCCATTAGTTTAATTTGTTGATCACCATCTCCCGGTCGGGGGATCGAACCGCCATTCTGCAACTCCGCATAGCATCAGCAACCAGGCATCTTTCCACTGGACCACCGCACCAAGACTAAAATGTCAAGGATTGGCCGACCAGTTTTCACATGTCTGATATACTGACACACTGACGATTCATATGGGACGATCTGTGGATGCACCCGCCACAATTCAATCCTAGGCTTTTATGCCAATTGTACTCTGACTCCAGCACGGCTCTGGCAGTATATGTATTTTTATTTTATTGACGCACTGGCAACGTGCGGCTTCAATTTCCATGTGCTAACTTAGCCGACAGTAATGCACCCATTAGTTTAATTTGACGCACTGGCAACGTGCGGCTTCAATTTCCATGTGCTAACTTAGCCGACAGTGATGCACCCATTAGTTTAATTTGTTGATCACCATCTCCCGGTCGGGGGATCGAACCGCCATTCTGCAACTCCGAATAGCATCAGCAACCAGGCATCTTTCCAATGGACCACCGCACCAAGACTAAAAAGTCAAGGATTGGCCGACCAGTTTTCACATGTCTGATATACTGACACACTGACGATTCATATGGGACTATCTGTGGATGCACCCGCCACAATTCAATCCTAGGCTTTTATGCCTATTGTACTCTGACTTCAGCACGGCTCTGGCAGTATATGTATTTTTATTTTATTGACGCACTGGCAACGTGCGGCTTCAATTTCCATGTGCTAACTTAGCCGACAGTGATGCACCCATTAGTTTAATTTGTTGATCACCATCTCCCGGTTGGGGGATCGAAGCGCCATTCTGCAACTCCGCATGGCATCAGCAACCAGGCATCTTTCCACTGGACCACCGCACCAAGACTAAAAAGTCAAGGATTGGCCGACCAGTTTTCACATGTCTGATATACTGACACACTGACGATTCATATGGGACTCTGTGGATGCACCCGCCACAATTCAATCCTAGGCTTTTACGCCTATTGTACTCTGACTCCAGCACGGCTCTGGCAGTATATGTATTTTTATTTTATTGACGCACTGGCAACGTACGGCTTCAATTTCCCTGTGCTAACTTAGCCGACAGTAATGCACCCATTAGTTTAATTTGACGCACTGGCAACGTGCGGCTTCAATTTCCATGTGCTAACTTAGCCGACAGTGATGCACCCATTAGTTTAATTTGTTGATCACCATCTCCCGGTCAGGGGATCGAACTGCCATTCTGCAACACCGCATAGCATCAGCAACCAGGCATCTTTCCAATGGACCACGGCACCAAGACTAAAATGTGAAGGATTGGCTGACAAGTTTTCACATGTCTGATATACTGACACACTGACGATACATATGGGACTATCTGTGGATGCACCCGCCACAATTCAATCCTAGGCTTTTATGCCTATTGTACTCTGACTCCAGCACGGCTCTGGCAGTATATGTATTTTTATTTTATTGATGCACTGGCAACGTGCGGCTTCAATTTCCATGTGCTAACTTAGCCGACAGTAATGCACCCATTAGTTTAATTTGACGCACTGGCAACGTGCGGCTTCAATTTCCATGTTCTAACTTAGCCGACAGTGATGCACCCATTAGTTTAATGTGTTGATCACCATCTCCCGGTCGGGGGATCGAACCGCCATTCTGCAACTCCGCATAGCATCAGCAACCAGCCATCTTTCCACTGGACCACCGCACCAAGACTAAAAAGTCAAGGATTGGCCAACCAGTTTTCATATGTCTGATATACTGACACACTGACGATTCATATGGGACTATCTATGGATGCACCCGCCACAATTCAATCCTAGGCTTTTACGCCTATTGTACTCTGACTCCAGCACGGCTCTGGCAGTATATGTATTTTTATTTTATTGACGCACTGGCAACGTGCGGCTTCAATTTCCATGTGCTAACTTAGCCGACAGTCATGCACCCATTAGTTTAATTTGTTGATCACCATCTCTCGGTCGGGGGATCGAACCGCCATTCTGCAACTCCGCATAGCATCAGCAACCAGGCATCCTTCCACTGGACCACCGCACCAAGACTAAAAAGTCAAGGATTGGCCGACCAGTTTTCACATGTCTGATATACTGACACACTGACGATTCATATGGGACTATCTGTGAATGCACCCGCCACAATTCAATCCTAGGCTTTTACGCTTATTGTACTCTGACTCCAGCACGGCTCTGGCAGTATATGTATCTTTATTTTATTGACGCACTGGCAACGTACGGCTTCAATTTCCCTGTGCTAACTTAGCCGACAGTAATGCACCCATTAGTTTAATTTGACGCACTGGCAACGTGCGGCTTCAATTTCCATGTGCTAACTTAGCCGACAGTGATGCACCCATTAGTTTAATTTGTTGATCACCATCTCCCGGTCGGGGGATCGAACCGCCATTCTGCAACTCCGCATAGCATCAGCAACCAGGCATCTTTCCAATGGACCACCGCACCAAGACTAAAAAGTGAAGGATTGGCCGACAAGTTTTCACATGTCTGATATACTGACACACTGACGATTCATATGGGACTATCTGTGGATGCACCCGCCACAATTCAATCCTAGGCTTTTATGCCTATTGTACTCTGACTCCAGCACGGCTCTGGCAGTATATGTATTTTTATTTTATTGATGCACTGGCAACGTGCGGCTTCAATTTCCATGTGCTAACTTAGCCGACTGTAATGCACCCATTAGTTTAATTTGACGCACTGGCAACGTGCGGCTTCAATTTCCATGTGCTAACTTAGCCGACAGTGATGCACCCATGAGTTTAATGTGTTGATCACCATCTCCCGGTCGGGGGATCGAACCGCCATTCTGCAACTCCGCATAGCATCAGCAACCAGGCATCTTTCCACTGGACCACCGCACCAAGACTAAAAAGTCTAGGATTGGCCGACCAGTTTTCACATGTCTGATATACTGACACACTGACGATTCATATGGGACTATCTGTGGATGCACCCGCCACAATTCAATCCTAGGCTTTTACGCCTATTGTACTCTGACTCCAGCACGGCTCTGGCAGTATATGTATTTTTATTTTATTGACGCACTGGCAACGTGCGGCTTCAATTTCCATGTGCTAACTTAGCCGACAGTGATGCACCCATTAGTTTAATTTGTTGATCACCATCTCCCAGTTGGGGGATCGAAGCGCCATTCTGCAACTCCGCATAGCATCAGCAACCAGGCATCTTTCCACTGGACCACCGCACCAAGACTAAAAATTCAAGGATTGGCCGACCAGTTTTCACATGTCTGATATACTGACACACTGACGATTCATATGGGACTCTGTGGATGCACCCGCCACAATTCAATCCTAGGCTTTTACGCCTATTGTACTCTGACTCCAGCACGGCTCTGGCAGTATATGTATTTTTATTTTATTGACGCACTGGCAACGTACGGCTTCAATTTCCCTGTGCTAACTTAGCCGACAGTAATGCACCCATTAGTTTAATTTGACGCACTGGCAACGTGCGGCTTCAATTTCCATGTGCTAACTTAGCCGACAGTGATGCACCCATTAGTTTAATTTGTTGATCACCATCTCCCGGTCGGGGGATCGAACCGCCATTCTGCAACTCCGCATAGCATCAGCAACCAGGCATCTTTCCAATGGACCACCGCACCAAGACTAAAAAGTGAAGGATTGGCCGACAAGTTTTCACATGTCTGATATACTGACACACTGACGATTCATATGGGACTATCTGTGGATGCACCCGCCACAATTCAATCCTAGGCTTTTACGCCTATTGTACTCTGACTCCAGCACGGCTCTGGCAGTATATGTATTTTTATTTTATTGATGCACTGGCAACGTGCGGCTTCAATTTCCATGTGCTAACTTAGCCGACAGTAATGCACCCATTAGTTTAATTTGACGCACTGGCAACGTGCGGCTTCAATTTCCATGTGCTAACTTAGCCGACAGTGATGCACCCATTAGTTTAATGTGTTGATCACCATCTCCCGGTCGGGGGATCGAACCGCCATTCTGCAACTCCGCATAGCATCAGCAACCAGGCATCTTTCCACTGGACCACCGCACCAAGACTAAAAAGTCAAGGATTGGCCGACCAGTTTTCACATGTCTGATATACTGACACACTGACGATTCATATGGGACTATCTGTGGATGCACCCGCCACAATTCAATCCTAGGCTTTTACGCCTATTGTACTCTGACTCCAGCACGGCTCTGGCAGTATATGTATTTTTATTTTATTGACGCACTGGCAACGTGCGGCATCAATTTCCATGTGCTAACTTAGCCGACAGTGATGCACCCATTAGTTTAATTTGTTGATCACCATCTCCCGGTTGGGGGATCGAAGCGCCATTCTGCAACTCCGCATAGCATCAGCAACCAGGCATCTTTCCACTGGACCACCGCACCAAGACTAAAATGTCAAGGATTGGCCGACCAGTTTTCACATGTCTGATATACTGACACACTGACGATTCATATGGGACTCTGTGGATGCACCCGCCACAATTCAATCCTAGGCTTTTACGCCTATTGTACTCTGACTCCAGCACGGCTCTGGCAGTATATGTATTTTTATTTTATTGACGCACTGGCAACGTACGGCTTCAATTTCCCTGTGCTAACTTAGCCGACAGTAATGCACCCATTAGTTTAATTTGACGCACTGGCAACGTGCGGCTTCAATTTCCATGTGCTAACTTAGCCGACAGTGATGCACCCATTAGTTTAATTTGTTGATCACCATCTCCCGGTCGGGGGATCGAACCGCCATTCTGCAACTCCGCATAGCATCAGCAACCAGGCATCTTTCCAATGGACCACGGCACCAAGACTAAGAAGTGAAGGATTGGCTGACAAGTTTTCACATGTCTGATATACTGACACACTGACGATTCATATGGGACTATCTGTGGATGCACCCGCCACAATTCAATCCTAGGCTTTTATGCCTATTGTACTCTGACTCCAGCACGGCTCTGGCAGTATATGTATTTTTATTTTATTGATGCACTGGCAACGTGCGGCTTCAATTTCCATGTGCTAACTTAGCCGACAGTAATGCACCCATTAGTTTAATTTGACGCACTGGCAACGTGCGGCTTCAATTTCCATGTGCTAACTTAGCCGACAGTGATGCACCCATTAGTTTAATGTGTTGATCACCATCTCCCGGTCGGGGGATCGAACCGCCATTCTGCAACTCCGCATAGCATCAGCAACCAGGCATCTTTCCACTGGACCACCGCACCAAGACTAAAAAGTCAAGGATTGGCCGACCAGTTTTTACATGTCTGATATACTGACACACTGACGATTCATATGGGACTATCTGTGGATGCACCCGCCACAATTCAATCCTAGGCTTTTACGCCTATTGTACTCTGACTCCAGCACGGCTCTGGCAGTATATGTATTTTTATTTTATTGACGCACTGGCAACGTGCGGCTTCAATTTCCATGTGCTAACTTAGCCGACAGTGATGCACCCATTAGTTTAATTTGTTGATCACCATCTCCCGGTTGGGGGATCGAAGCGCCATTCTGCAACTCCGCATAGCATCAGCAACCAGGCATCTTTCCACTGGAACACCGCACCAAGACTAAAATGTCAAGGATTGGCCGACCAGTTTTCACATGTCTGATATACTGACACACTGACGATTCATATGGGACTCTGTGGATGCACCCGCCACAATTCAATCCTAGGCTTTTACGCCTATTGTACTCTGACTCCAGCACGGCTCTGGCAGTATATGTATTTTTATTTTATTGACGCACTCACAACGTACGGCTTCAATTTCCCTGTGCTAACTTAGCCGACAGTCATGCACCCATTAGTTTAATTTGTTGATCACCATCTCTCGGTCGGGGGATCGAACCGCCATTCTGCAACTCCGCATAGCATCAGCAACCAGGCATCCTTCTACTGGACCACCGCACCAAGACTAAAAAGTCAAGGATTGGCCGACCAGTTTTCACATGTCTGATATACTGACACACTGACGATTCATATGGGACTATCTGTGAATGCACCCGCCACAATTCAATCCTAGGCTTTTACGCCTATTGTACTCTGACTCCAGCACGGCTCTGGCAGTATATGTATTTTTATTTTATTGACGCACTGGCAACGTACGGCTTCAATTTCCCTGTGCTAACTTAGCCGACAGTAATGCACCCATTAGTTTAATTTGACGCACTGGCAACGTGCGGCTTCAATTTCCATGTGCTAACTTAGCCGACAGTGATGCACCCATTAGTTTAATTTGTTGATCACCATCTCCCGGTCGGGGGATCGAACCGCCATTCTGCAACTCCGCATAGCATCAGCAACCAGGCATCTTTCCAATGGACCACGGCACCAAGACTAAGAAGTGAAGGATTGGCTGACAAGTTTTCACATGTCTGATATACTGACACACTGACGATTCATATGGGACTATCTGTGGATGCACCCGCCACAATTCAATCCTAGGCTTTTATGCCTATTGTACTCTGACTCCAGCACGGCTCTGGCAGTATATGTATTTTTATTTTATTGATGCACTGGCAACGTGCGGCTTCAATTTCCATGTGCTAACTTAGCCGACAGTAATGCACCCATTAGTTTAATTTGACGCACTGGCAACGTGCGGCTTCAATTTCCATGTGCTAACTTAGCCGACAGTGATGCACCCATTAGTTTAATGTGTTGATCACCATCTCCCGGTCGGGGGATCGAACCGCCATTCTGCAACTCCGCATAGCATCAGCAACCAGGCATCTTTCCACTGGACCACCGCACCAAGACTAAAAAGTCAAGGATTGGCCGACCAGTTTTTACATGTCTGATATACTGACACACTGACGATTCATATGGGACTATCTGTGGATGCACCCGCCACAATTCAATCCTAGGCTTTTACGCCTATTGTACTCTGACTCCAGCACGGCTCTGGCAGTATATGTATTTTTATTTTATTGACGCACTGGCAACGTGCGGCTTCAATTTCCATGTGCTAACTTAGCCGACAGTGATGCACCCATTAGTTTAATTTGTTGATCACCATCTCCCGGTTGGGGGATCGAAGCGCCATTCTGCAACTCCGCATAGCATCAGCAACCAGGCATCTTTCCACTGGAACACCGCACCAAGACTAAAATGTCAAGGATTGGCCGACCAGTTTTCACATGTCTGATATACTGACACACTGACGATTCATATGGGACTCTGTGGATGCACCCGCCACAATTCAATCCTAGGCTTTTACGCCTATTGTACTCTGACTCCAGCACGGCTCTGGCAGTATATGTATTTTTATTTTATTGACGCACTCACAACGTACGGCTTCAATTTCCCTGTGCTAACTTAGCCGACAGTCATGCACCCATTAGTTTAATTTGTTGATCACCATCTCTCGGTCGGGGGATCGAACCGCCATTCTGCAACTCCGCATAGCATCAGCAACCAGGCATCCTTCTACTGGACCACCGCACCAAGACTAAAAAGTCAAGGATTGGCCGACCAGTTTTCACATGTCTGATATACTGACACACTGACGATTCATATGGGACTATCTGTGAATGCACCCGCCACAATTCAATCCTAGGCTTTTACGCCTATTGTACTCTGACTCCAGCACGGCTCTGGCAGTATATGTATCTTTATTTTATTGACGCACTGGCAACGTACGGCTTCAATTTCCCTGTGCTAACTTAGCCGACAGTAATGCACCCATTAGTTTAATTTGACGCACTGGCAACGTGCGGCTTCAATTTCCATGTGCTAACTTAGCCGACAGTGATGCACCCATTAGTTTAATTTGTTGATCACCATCTCCCGGTCGGGGGATCGAACCGCCATTCTGCAACTCCGCATAGCATCAGCAACCAGGCATCTTTCCAATGGACCACCGCACCAAGACTAAAAAGTGAAGGATTGGCCGACAAGTTTTCACATGTCTGATATACTGACACACTGACGATTCATATGGGACTATCTGTGGATGCACCCGCCACAATTCAATCCTAGGCTTTTATGCCTATTGTACTCTGACTCCAGCACGGCTCTGGCAGTATATGTATTTTTATTTTATTGATGCACTGGCAACGTGCGGCTTCAATTTCCATGTGCTAACTTAGCCGACTGTAATGCACCCATTAGTTTAATTTGACGCACTGGCAACGTGCGGCTTCAATTTCCATGTGCTAACTTAGCCGACAGTGATGCACCCATGAATTTAATGTGTTGATCACCATCTCCCGGTCGGGGGATCGAACCGCCATTCTGCAACTCCGTATAGCATCAGCAACCAGGCATCTTTCCACTGGACCACCGCACCAAGACTAAAAAGTCTAGGATTGGCCGACCAGTTTTCACATGTCTGATATACTGACACACTGACGATTCATATGGGACTATCTGTGGATGCACCCGCCACAATTCAATCCTAGGCTTTTACGCCTATTGTACTCTGACTCCAGCACGGCTCTGGCAGTATATGTATTTTTATTTTATTGACGCACTGGCAACGTGCGGCTTCAATTTCCATGTGCTAACTTAGCCGACAGTGATGCACCCATTAGTTTAATTTGTTGATCACCATCTCCCAGTTGGGGGATCGAAGCGCCATTCTGCAACTCCGCATAGCATCAGCAACCAGGCATCTTTCCACTGGACAACCGCACCAAGACTAAAAAGTCAAGGATTGGCCGACCAGTTTTCACATGTCTGATATACTGACACACTGACGATTCATATGGGACTCTGTGGATGCACCCGCCACAATTCAATCCTAGGCTTTTACGCCTATTGTACTCTGACTCCAGCACGGCTCTGGCAGTATATGTATTTTTATTTTATTGACGCACTGGCAACGTACGGCTTCAATTTCCCTGTGCTAACTTAGCCGACAGTAATGCACCCATTAGTTTAATTTGACGCACTGGCAACGTGTGGCTTCAATTTCCATGTGCTAACTTAGCCGACAGTGATGCACCCATTAGTTTAATTTGTTGATCACCATCTCCCGGTCGGGGGATCGAACCGCCATTCTGCAACTCCGCATAGCATCAGCAACCAGGCATCTTTCCAATGGACCACCGCACCAAGACTAAAAAGTGAAGGATTGGCCGACAAGTTTTCACATGTCTGATATACTGACACACTGACGATTCATATGGGACTATCTGTGGATGCACCCGCCACAATTCAATCCTAGGCTTTTATGCCTATTGTACTCTGACTCCAGCACGGCTCTGGCAGTATATGTATTTTTATTTTATTGATGCACTGGCAACGTGCGGCTTCAATTTCCATGTGCTAACTTAGCCGACAGTAATGCACCCATTAGTTTAATTTGACGCACTGGCAACGTGCGGCTTCAATTTCCATGTGCTAACTTAGCCGACAGTGATGCACCCATTAGTTTAATGTGTTGATCACCATCTCCCGGTCGGGGGATCGAACCGCCATTCTGCAACTTCGCATAGCATCAGCAACCAGGCATCTTTCCACTGGACCACCGCACCAAGACTAAAAAGTCAAGGATTGGCCGACCAGTTTTCACATGTCTGATATACTGACACACTGACGATTCATATGGGACTATCTGTGGATGCACCCGCCACAATTCAATCCTAGGCTTTTACGCTTATTGTACTCTGACTCCAGCACGGCTCTGGCAGTATATGTATTTTTATTTTATTGACGCACTGGCAACGTGCGGCATCAATTTCCATGTGCTAACTTAGCCGACAGTGATGCACCCATTAGTTTAATTTGTTGATCACCATCTCCCGGTTGGGGGATCGAAGCGCCATTCTGCAACTCCGCATAGCATCAGCAACCAGGCATCTTTCCACTGGACCACCGCACCAAGACTAAAAAGTCAAGGATTGGCCGACCAGTTTTCACATGTCTGATATACTGACACACTGACGATTCATATGGGACTCTGTGGATGCACCCGCCACAATTCAATCCTAGGCTTTTACGCCTATTGTACTCTGACTCCAGCACGGCTCTGGCAGTATATGTATTTTTATTTTATTAACGCACTGGCAACGTACGGCTTCAATTTCCCTGTGCTAACTTAGCCGACAGTAATGCACCCATTAGTTTAATTTGACGCACTGGCAACGTGCGGCTTCAATTTCCATGTGCTAACTTAGCCGACAGTGATGCACCCATTAGTTTAATTTGTTGATCACCATCTCCCTGTCGGGGGATCGACCCGCCATTCTGCAACTCCGCATAGCATCAGCAACCAGGCATCTTTCCAATGGACCACGGCACCAAGACTAAGAAGTGAAGGATTGGCTGACAAGTTTTCACATGTCTGATATACTGACACACTGACGATTCATATGGGACTATCTGTGGATGCACCCGCCACAATTCAATCCTAGGCTTTTATGCCTATTGTACTCTGACTCCAGCACGGCTCTGGCAGTATATGTATTTTTATTTTATTGATGCACTGGCAACGTGCGGCTTCAATTTCCATGTGCTAACTTAGCCGACAGTAATGCACCCATTAGTTTAATTTGACGCACTGGCAACGTGCGGCTTCAATTTCCATGTGCTAACTTAGCCGACAGTGATGCACCCATTAGTTTAATGTGTTGATCACCATCTCCCGGTCGGGGGATCGAACCGCCATTCTGCAACTCCGCATAGCATCAGCAACCAGGCATCTTTCCACTGGACCACCGCACCAAGACTAAAAAGTCAAGGATTGGCCGACCAGTTTTTACATGTCTGATATACTGACACACTGACGATTCATATGGGACTATCTGTGGATGCACCCGCCACAATTCAATCCTAGGCTTTTACGCCTATTGTACTCTGACTCCAGCACGGCTCTGGCAGTATATGTATTTTTATTTTATTGACGCACTGGCAATGTGCGGCTTCAATTTCCATGTGCTAACTTAGCCGACAGTGATGCACCCATTAGTTTAATTTGTTGATCACCATCTCCCGGTTGGGGGATCGAAGCGCCATTCTGCAACTCCGCATAGCATCAGCAACCAGGCATCTTTCCACTGGACCACCGCACCAAGACTAAAATGTCAAGGATTGGCCGACCAGTTTTCACATGTCTGATATACTGACACACTGACGATTCATATGGGACTCTGTGGATGCACCCGCCACAATTCAATCCTAGGCTTTTACGCCTATTGTACTCTGACTCCAGCACGGCTCTGGCAGTATATGTATTTTTATTTTATTGACGCACTCACAACGTACGGCTTCAATTTCCCTGTGCTAACTTAGCCGACAGTAATGCACCCATTAGTTTAATTTGACGCACTGGCAACGTGCGGCTTCAATTTCCATGTGCTAACTTAGCCGACAGTGATGCACCCATTAGTTTAATTTGTTGATCACAATCTCCCGGTCGGGGGATCGAACCGCCATTCTGCAACTCCGCATAGCATCAGCAACCAGGCATCTTTCCAATGGACCACCGCACCAAGACTAAAAAGTCAAGGATTGGCCGACCTGTTTTCACATGTCTGATATACTGACACACTGACGATTCATATGGCACTATCTGTGGATGCACCCGCCAAAATTCAATCCTAGGCTTTTACGCTTATTGTACTCTGACTCCAGCACGGCTCTGGCAGTATATGTATTTTTATTTTATTGACGCACTGGCAACGTGCGGCATCAATTTCCATGTGCTAACTTAGCCGACAGTGATGCACCCATTAGTTTAATTTGTTGATCACCATCTCCCGGTTGGGGGATCGAAGCGCCATTCTGCAACTCCGCATAGCATCAGCAACCAGGCATCTTTCCACTGGACCACCACACCAAGACTAAAATGTCAAGGATTGGCCGACCAGTTTTCACATGTCTGATATACTGACACACTGACGATTCATATGGGACTCTGTGGATGCACCCGCCACAATTCAATCCTAGGCTTTTACGCCTATTGTACTCTGACTCCAGCACGGCTCTGGCAGTATATGTATTTTTATTTTATTGACGCACTCACAACGTACGGCTTCAATTTCCCTATGCTAACTTAGCCGACAGTAATGCACCCATTAGTTTAATTTGACGCACTGGCAACGTGCGGCTTCAATTTCCATGTTCTAACTTAGCCGACAGTAATGCACCCAATAGTTTAATTTGTTGATCACCATCTCCCGGTCGGGGGATCGAACCACCATTCTGCAACTCGGCATAGCATCAGCAACCTGGCATCTTTCCACTGGACCACCGCACCAAGACTAAAAAGTCAAGGATTGGCCGACCTGTTTTCACATGTCTGATATACTGACACACTGACGATTCATATGGCACTATCTGTGGATGCACCCGCCACAATTCAATCCTAGGCTTTTACGCTTATTGTACTCTGACTCCAGCACGGCTCTGGCAGTATATGTATCTTTATTTTATTGACGCACTGGCAACGTACGGCTTCAATTTCCCTGTGCTAACTTAGCCGACAGTAATGCACCCATTAGTTTAATTTGACGCACTGGCAACGTGCGGCTTCAATTTCCATGTGCTAACTTAGCCGACAGTGATGCACCCATTAGTTTAATTTGTTGATCACCATCTCCCGGTCGGGGGATCGAACCGCCATTCTGCAACTCCGCATAGCATCAGCAACCAGGCATCTTTCCAATGGACCACGGCACCAAGACTAAGAAGTGAAGGATTGGCTGACAAATTTTCACATGTCTGATATACTGACACACTGACGATTCATATGGGACTATCTGTGGATGCACCCGCCACAATTCAATCCTAGGCTTTTATGCCTATTGTACTCTGACTCCAGCACGGCTCTGGCAGTATATGTATCTTTATTTTATTGACGCACTGGCAACGTACGGCTTCAATTTCCCTGTGCTAACTTAGCCGACAGTGATGCACCCATTAGTTTAATTTGTTGATCACCATCTCCCGGTCGGGGGATCGAACCGCCATTCTGCAACTCCGCATAGCATCAGCAACCTGGCATCTTTCCACTGGACCACCGCACCAAGACTAAAAAGTCAAGGATTGGCCGACCTGTTTTCACATGTCTGATATACTGACACACTGACGATTCATATGGCACTATCTGTGGATGCACCCGCCACAATTCAATCCTAGGCTTTTACGGTTATTGTACTCTGACTCCAGCACGGCTCTGGCAGTATATGTATCTTTATTTTATTGACGCACTGGCAACGTACGGCTTCAATTTCCCTGTGCTAACTTAGCCGACAGTGATGCACCCATTAGTTTAATTTGTTGATCACCATCTCCCGGTCGGGGGATAGAACCGCCATTCTGCAACTCCGCATAGCATCAGCAACCAGGCATCTTTCCACTGGACCACCGCACCAAGACTAAAAAGTCAAGGATTGGCCGACCAGTTTTCACATGTCTGATATACTGACACACTGACGATTCATATGGGACTCTGTGGATGCACCCGCCACAATTCAATCCTAGGCTTTTACGCCTATTGTACTCTGACTCCAGCACGGCTCTGGCAGTATATGTATTTTTATTTTATTGACGCACTGGCAACGTACGGCTTCAATTTCCCTGTGCTAACTTAGCCGACAGTAATGCACCCATTAGTTTAATTTGACGCACTGGCAACGTGCGGCTTCAATTTCCATGTGCTAACTTAGCCGACAGTGATGCACCCATTAGTTTAATTTGTTGATCACCATCTCCCGGTCGGGGGATCGAACCACCATTCTGCAACTCCGCATAGCATCAGCAACCTGGCATCTTTCCACTGGACCACCGCACCAAGACTAAAAAGTCAAGGATTGGCCGACCAGTTTTCACATGTCTGATATACTGACATACTGACGATTCATATGGGACTATCTGTGGATGCACCCGCCACAATTCAATCCTGGGCTTTTACACCTATTGTACTCTGACTCCAGCACGGCTCTGGCAGTATATGTATTTTTATTTTATTGACGCACTGGCCACGTGCGGCTTCAATTTCCATGTGATAACTTAGCCGACAGTGATGCACCCATTAGTTTAATTTGTTGATCACCATCTCCCGGTCGGGGGATCGAACCGCCATTCTGCAACTACGCATAGCATCAGCAACCTGGCATCTTTCCACTGGACCACCGCACCAAGACTAAAAAGTCAAGGATTGGCCGACCAGTTTTCACATGTCTGATATACTGACATACTGACGAATCATATGGGACTATCTGTGGATGCACCTGCCACAATTCAATCCTGGGCTTTTACGCCTATTGTACTCTGACTCCAGCACGGCTCTGGCAGTATATGTATTTTTATTTTATTGACGCACTGGCCACGTGCGGCTTCAATTTCCATGTGCTAACTTAGCCGACAGTGATGCACCCATTTGTTTAATTTGTTGATCACTATCTCCCTGTCGGGGGATCGAACCACCATTCTGCAACTCCGCATAGCATCAGCAACCAGGCATCTTTCCACTGGACCACTGCACCAAGATTAAAAAGTCAAGGATTGGCTGACCAGCTTTCACATGTCTGATATACTGACACACTGACGATTCATATGGGACTATCTGTGGATGCACCTGCCACAATTCAATCCTAGGCTTTTACGCCTATTGTACACTGACTCCAGCACGGCTGTGGCAGTATATGTATTTTTATTTTATTGACGCACTGGCAACGTGCGGCTTCAATTTCCATGTGCTAACTTAGCCGACAGTCATGCACCCATTAGTATAATTTGTTGATCACCATCTCTCGGTCGGGGGATCGAACCGCCATTCTGCAAATCCGCATAGCATCAGCAACCAGGCATCTTTCCACTGGACCACCGCACCAAGACTAAAAAGTCAAGGATTGGCCGACCAGTGTTCACATGTCTGATATACTGACACACTGACGATTCATATTGGACTAGCTGTGGATGCACCTGCCACAATTCAATCCTGGGCTTTTACGCCTATTGTACTCTGACTCCAGCACGGCTCTGGCAGTATATGTATTTTTATTTTATTGACGCACTGGCAACGTGCGGATTCAATTTCCATGTGGAAAGACGTAAGGCCGGAGGGAAAGACGTAAGGCAGGAGGGAAAGACGTAAGGCCGGAGGGAAAGACGTACGGCCGGAGGGAAAGACGTAAGGCCGGAGGGAAAGACGTAAGGCCGGAGGGAAAGACGTAAGGCCGGAGGGAATGACGTAAGGCCGGAGGGAAAGACGTAAGGCCGGAGGGAAAGACGTAAGGCCGGAGGGAAAGACGTAAGGCCGGAGGGAAAGACGTAAGGCCGGAGGGAAAGACGTAAGACCGGAGGGAAAGACGTCTCTCCCGCCGGCCTTGCGTCTCTCCCGCCGGCCTTGCGTCTCTCCCGCCGGCCTTGCGTCTCTCCCGCCGGCCTTGCGTCTCTCCCGCCGGCCTTGCGTCTCTCCCGCCGGCCTTGCGTCTCTCCCGCCGGCCTTGCGTCTCTCCCGCCGGCCTTGCGTCTCTCCCGCCGGCCTTGCGTCTCTCCCGCCGGCCTTGCGTCTCTCCCGCCGGCCTTGCGTCTCTCCCGCCGGCCTTGCGTCTCTCCCGCCGGCCTTGCGTCTCTCCCGCCGGCCTTGCGTCTCTCCCGCCGGCCTTGCGTCTCTCCCGCCGGCCTTGCGTCTCTCCCGCCGGCCTTGCGTCTCTCCCGCCGGCCTTGCGTCTCTCCCGCCGGCCTTGCGTCTCTCCCGCCGGCCTTGCGTCTCTCCCGCCGGCCTTGCGTCTCTCACGCCGGCCTTGCGTCTTTCCCGCCGGCCTTGCGCTCTCCCGCCGGCCTTGCGCTCTCCCGCCGGCCTTGCGTCTCTCCCGCCGGCCTTGCGTCTCTCCCGCCGGCCTTGCGGCTCTCCCGCCGGCCTTGCGTCTCTCCCGCCGGCCTTGCGTCTCTCCCGCCGGCCTTGCGTCTCTCCCGCCGGCCTTGCGTCTTTCCCGCCGGCCTTGCGTGTTTCCCGCCGGCCTTGCGTCTTTCCCGCCGGCCTTGCGTCTCTCCCGCCGGTCTTGCGACTCTCCCGCCGGCCTTGCGTCTTTCCGCCGGCCTTGCATCTTTCCGCCGGCCTTGCATCTTTCCGCCGGCCTTGCGCCTTTCCCTTCGGCCTTGCGCCTTTCCCTCCGGCCTTCTGGCTTTCCCTCCGGCCTTCCGCCTTTCCCTCCGGACTTCCGCCTTTCCCTCCGGACTTCCGCCTTTCCCTCCGGCCTTCCGCCTTTTCCCTCCGGCCTTCCGCCTTTTCCCTCCGGCCTTCCATCTTTCCGGCCGGAGGGAAAGATGGAAGGCTGGAGGGAAAGATGGAAGCCCGGAGGGAAAGATGGAAGGCCGGAGGGAAAGATCCCTCCAGCCTTCCATCTTTCCCTCCGGCCTTCCATCTTTCCCTCCGGCCTTCCATCTTTCTGGCCGGAGGGAAAGACGGAAGGCTGGAGGGAAAGACCGAAGGCCGGAGGGAAAGACGGAAGGCCGGAGGGAAAGACGGAAGGCCGGAGGGAAAGACGGAAGTCCGGAGGGAAAGACGGAAGGCCGGAGGGAAAGACGGAAGGCCGGAGGGAAAGACGTAAGGCCGGAGGGAAAGACGTAAGGCCGGAGGGAAAGACGTAAGGCCGGAGGGAAAGACGTAAGGCCGGCGGAAAGACGTAAGGCCGGCGGAAAGACGTAAGGCCGGCGGGAAAGACGTAAAGCCGACGGGAAAGACGTAAGGCCTGGTGGGAAAGACGTAGGCCGGCGGAAAGACGTAAGGACGGAGGGAAAGACGTAAGGCCGGAGGGAAAGACGTAAGGCCGGAGGGAAAGACGTAAGGCCGGAGGGAAAGACGTCAGGCTGGAGGGAAAGACGTAAGGCCGGAGGGAAAGACGTAAGGCCGGAGGGAAAGACGTAAGGCCGGAGGGAAAGACGTAAGGCCAGAGGGAAAGACGTAAGGCCGGAGGGAAAGACGTAAGGCCGGAGGGAAAGACGTAAGGCCGGAGGGAAAGACGTAAGGCCGGAGGCAAAGACGTAAGGCCGGAGGCAAAGACGTAAGGCCGGAGGGAAAGACGTATGGCCGGAGGGAAAGACGTATGGCCGGAGGCAAAGACGTAAGGCCAGAGGGAAAGACGTAAGGCCGGAGGGAAAGACGTAAGGCCGGAGGGAAAGACGTAAGGCCGGAGGGAAAGACGTAAGACCGGAGGGAAAGACGTCTTTCCCTCTGGCCTTGCGTCTCTCCCGCCGGCCTTGCGTCTCTCCCGCCGGCCTTGCGTCTCTCCCGCCGGCCTTGCGTCTCTCCCGCCGGCCTTGCGTCTCTCCCGCCGGCCTTGCGTCTCTCCCGCCGGCCTTGCGTCTCTCCCGCCGGCCTTGCGTCTCTCCCGCCGGCCTTGCGTCTTTCCCGCCGGTCTTGCGTCTTTCCCGCCGGCCTTGCGTCTTTCCCGCCGGCCTTGCGTCTTTCCCGCCGGCCTTGCGTCTTTCCCGCCGGCCTTGCGTCTTTCTCGCCGGCCTTGCGTCTTTCCCGCCGGCCTTGCGTCTTTCCCGCCGGCCTTGCATCTTTCCCGCCGGCCTTGCGTCTTTCCCGCCGGCCTTTCGTCTTTTCCGCAAGGCCGGCGGGAGAGACGCAAGGCCGGCGGGAGAGACGCAAGGCCGGCGGGAGAGACGCAAGGCCGGCGAGAGAGACGCAAGGCCGGCGGGAGAGAGGCAAGGCCGGCGGGAGAGACGCAAGGATAGCGGGAAAGATGCAAGGTCGCGGGAAAGACGCAAGGCCGGCGGGAAAGACGCAAGGCCGGCGGGAAAGACGCAAGGCCGGCGGGAAAGACGCAAGGCCGGCGGGAAAGACGCAAGGCCGGCGGGAAAGACGCAAGGCCGGCGGGAAAGACGCAAGGCCGGCGGAAAGACGCAAGGCCGGCGGGAAAGACGCAAGGCCGGCGGGAGAGATGCAAGGCCGGCGGGAGAGACGCAAGGCCGGCGGGAGAGACGCAAGGCCGGCGGGAAAGACGTAAGGCCGGCGGAAAGACGTAAGGCTGGCGTGGAAAGACGGAAGGCCGGAGGGAAAGACGGAAGGCCGGCCGGAAAGATGGAAGGCCGGCGGGAAAGACGCAAGGCCGGCGGGAAAGACGCAAGGCCGGCGGGAAAGACGTAAGGCCGGCGGGAAAGACGTAAGGCCGGCGGGAAAGACGTAAGGCCGGCGGAAAGACGTAAGGCCGGCGGGAAAGACGTAAGGCCGGAGGGAAAGACGTAAGGCCGGAGGGAAAGACGTAAGGCCGGAGGGAAAGACGTAAGGCCGGAGGGAAAGACGTAAGGCCGGAGGGAAAGACGTAAGGCCGGAGGGAAAGACGAAGGCCGGAGGGAAAGACGTAAGGCTGGAGGGAAAGACGTAAGGCCAGAGGGAAAGACGTAAGGCTGGAGGGAAAGACGTAAGGCCGGAGGGAAAGACGTAAGGCCGGAGGGAAAGACGTAAGGCCGGAGGGAAAGACGCAAGGCCGGCGGGAAAGACGCAATGCCGGCGGGAAAGACGCAAGGCCGGCTGGAGAGACGTAAGGCCGGCGGGAGAGACGCAAGGCCGGCGGGAGAGACGCAAGGCCGGAGGAAAGACGCAAGTCCGCCGGGAGAGACGCAAGGCCGGCGGGAGAGACGCAAGGCCGGCGGGAAAGACGCAAGGCCGGCGGGAAAGACGCAAGGCCGGCGGGAAAGACGCAATGCCGGCATGAAAGACGCAAGGCCGGCTGGAGAGACGTAAGGCCGGCGGGAGAGACGCAAGGCCGGCGGGAGAGATGCAAGGCCGGCGGGAGAGATGCAAGGCCGGCGGGAGAGACGCAGGCCGGCGAGAGAGACGCAAGACCGGCGGGAGAGAGGCAAGGCCGGCGGGAGTGATGCAAGGAAAGCGGGAAAGATGCAAGGTCGCGGGAAAGACGCAAGGCCGGCGGGAAAGACGCAAGGCCGGCGGGAAAGACGCAAGGCCGGCGGGAAAGACGCAAGGCCGGCGGGAAAGACGTAAGGCCGGAGGGAAAGACGTAAGGCCGGAGGGAAAGACGAAGGCCGGAGGGAAAGACGTAAGGCCGGAGGGAAAGACGTAAGGCCGGCGGGAAAGACGTAAGGCCGGAGGGAAAGACGTAAGGCCGGAGGGAAAGACGTAAGGCCGGAGGCAAAGACGTAAGGCCGGAGGGAAAGACGTATGGCCGGAGGGAAAGACGTATGGCCGGAGGCAAAGACGTAAGGCCAGAGGGAAAGACGTAAGGCCGGAGGGAAAGACGTAAGGCCGGAGGGAAAGACGTAAGGCCGGAGGGAAAGACGTAAGACCGGAGGGAAAGACGTCTTTCCCTCTGGCCTTGCGTCTCTCCCGCCGGCCTTGCGTCTCTCCCGCCGGCCTTGCGTCTCTCCCGCCGGCCTTGCGTCTCTCCCGCCGGCCTTGCGTCTCTCCCGCCGGCCTTGCGTCTTTCCCGCCGGTCTTGCGTCTTTCCCGCCGGCCTTGCGTCTTTCCCGCCGGCCTTGCGTCTTTCCCGCCGGCCTTGCGTCTTTCCCGCCGGCCTTGCGTCTTTCTCGCCGGCCTTGCGTCTTTCCCGCCGGCCTTGCGTCTTTCCCGCCGGCCTTGCATCTTTCCCGCCGGCCTTGCGTCTTTCCCGCTGGCCTTTCGTCTTTTCCGCAAGGCCGGCGGGAGAGACGCAAGGCCGGCGGGAGAGACGCAAGGCCGGCGGGAGAGACGCAAGGCCGGCGAGAGAGACGCAAGGCCGGCGGGAGAGAGGCAAGGCCGGCGGGAGAGACGCAAGGATAGCGGGAAAGATGCAAGGTCGCGGGAAAGACGCAAGGCCGGCGGGAAAGACGCAAGGCCGGCGGGAAAGACGCAAGGCCGGCGGGAAAGACGCAAGGCCGGCGGGAAAGACGCAAGGCCGGCGGGAAAGATGCAAGGCCGGCGGGAAAGACGCAAGGCCGGCGGGAAAGACGCAAGGCCGGCGGGAAAGACGCAAGGCCGGCGGAAAGACGCAAGGCCGGCGGGAAAGACGCAAGGCCGGCGGGAGAGATGCAAGGCCGGCGGGAGAGACGCAAGGCCGGCGGGAGAGACGCAAGGCCGGCGGGAAAGACGTAAGGCCGGCGGAAAGACGTAAGGCTGGCGTGGAAAGACGGAAGGCCGGAGGGAAAGACGGAAGGCCGGCCGGAAAGATGGAAGGCCGGCGGGAAAGACGCAAGGCCGGCGGGAAAGACGCAAGGCCGGCGGGAAAGACGTAAGGCCGGCGGGAAAGACGTAAGGCCGGCGGGAAAGACGTAAGGCCGGCGGAAAGACGTAAGGCCGGCGGGAAAGACGTAAGGCCGGAGGGAAAGACGTAAGGCCGGAGGGAAAGACGTAAGGCCGGAGGGAAAGACGTAAGGCCGGAGGGAAAGACGTAAGGCCGGAGGGAAAGACGTAAGGCCGGAGGGAAAGACGAAGGCCGGAGGGAAAGACGTAAGGCTGGAGGGAAAGACGTAAGGCCAGAGGGAAAGACGTAAGGCTGGAGGGAAAGACGTAAGGCCGGAGGGAAAGACGTAAGGCCGGAGGGAAAGACGTAAGGCCGGAGGGAAAGAAGCAAGGCCGGCGGGAAAGACGCAATGCCGGCGGGAAAGACGCAAGGCCGGCTGGAGAGACGTAAGGCCGGCGGGAGAGACGCAAGGCCGGCGGGAGAGACGCAAGGCCGGAGGAAAGACGCAAGTCCGCCGGGAGAGACGCAAGGCCGGCGGGAGAGACGCAAGGCCGGCGGGAAAGACGCAAGGCCGGCGGGAAAGACGCAAGGCCGGCGGGAAAGACGCAATGCCGGCAGGAAAGACGCAAGGCCGGCTGGAGAGACGTAAGGCCGGCGGGAGAGACGCAAGGCCGGCGGGAGAGATGCAAGGCCGGCGGGAGAGATGCAAGGCCGGCGGGAGAGACGCAAGGCCGGCGAGAGAGACGCAAGACCGGCGGGAGAGAGGCAAGGCCGGCGGGAGTGATGCAAGGAAAGCGGGAAAGATGCAAGGTCGCGGGAAAGACGCAAGGCCGGCGGGAAAGACGCAAGGCCGGCGGGAAAGACGCAAGGCCGGAGGGAAAGACGTAAGGCCGGAGGGAAAGACGAAGGCCGGAGGGAAAGACGTAAGGCCGGAGGGAAAGACGTAAGGCCGGCGGGAAAGACGTAAGGCCGGAGGGAAAGACGTAAGGCCGGAGGGAAAGACGTAAGGCCGGAGGGAAAGATGTAAGGCCGGAGGGAAAGACGCAAGGCCGTAGGAAAGACGCAAGGCCGGCGGGAGACACGCAAGGCCGGCGGGAGAGACGCAAGGCCGGAGGAAAGACGCAAGTCCGTCGGGAGAGACGCAAGGCCGGCGGGAGAGACGCAAGGCCGGCGGGAAAGACGCAAGGCCGGCGGGAAAGACACAAGGCCGGCGGGAAAGACGCAAGGCCGGCGGGAAAGACGCAAGGCCGGCGGGAGAGACGTAAGGCCGGCGGGAGAGACGCAAGGCCGGCGGGAAAGACGCAAGGCCGGCGGGAGAGACGCAAGGCCGGCGGGAGAGACGCAAGGCCGGCGAGAGAGACGCAAGGCCGGCGGGAGAGAGGCAAGGCCGGCGGGAGAGACGCAAGGAAAGCGGGAAAGATGCAAGGTCGCGGGAAAGACGCAAGGCCGGCGGGAAAGACGCAAGGCTGGCGGGAAAGACGCAAGGCCGGCGGGAAAGACGCAAGGCCGGCGGGAAAGATGCAAGGCCGGCGGGAAAGACGCAAGGCCGGCCGAAAGACGCAAGGCCGGCGGGAAAGACGCAAGGCCGGCGGGAGAGACGCAAGGCCGGCGGGAGAGACGCAAGGCCGGCGGGAGAGACGCAAGGCCGGCGGGAAAGACGTAAGGCCGGCGGAAAGACGTAAGGCCGGCGGGAAAGACGTAAGGCCGGAGGGAAAGACGTAAGGCCGGAGGGAAAGACGTAAGGCCGGAGGGAAAGACGTAAGGCCGGAGGGAAAGACGTAAGGCCGGAGGGAAAGACGTAAGGCTGGAGGGAAAGACGTAAGGCCAGAGGGAAAGACGCAAGGCCGGCGGGAGAGACGCAAGGCCGGTGGGAGAGATGCAAAGCCGGCGGGAGAGACGCAATGCCGGCGGGAGAGACGCAATGCCGGCGGAAAAGATGCAAGGCCGGCGTAAAAGACGCAAGGCCGGCGGGAGAGACGCAAGGCCGGCGGGAGAGACGTCTTTCCCTCCGGTCTTACGTCTTTCCCTCCGGCCTTACGTCTTTCCCTCCAGCCTTACGTATTTCCCTCCGGCCTTACGTCTTTCCCTCCGGCCTTACATCTTTCCCTCCGGCATTACATCTTTCCCTCCGGCCTTCCATCTTTCCCTCCGGGCTTCCATCTTTCCCTCCTGCCTTCCATCTTTCCCTCCGGCCGGAAAGATGGAAGGCCGGCGGGAAAGACGCAAGGCCGGCGGGAAAGACGCAAGGCCGGCGGGAGAGACGCAAGGCCGGCGGGAGAGACGCAAGGCCGGCGGGAGAGACGCAAGGCCGGCGGGAGAGACGCAAGGCCGGCGGGAGAGACGCAAGGCCGGCGGGAGAGACGCAAGCCCGGCGGGAAAGACGCAAGGCTGGCCGGAAAGACGCAACGCCGGCGGGAGAGACGTCTTTCCCTCCGGCCTTACAGCCAGAGGGAAAGATGGAAGGCTGGAGGGAAAGATGGTGGCCCGGAGGGAAAGATGGAAGGCCGGAGGGAAAGATCCCTCCAGCCTTCCATCTTTCCCTCCGGCCTTCCATCTTTCCGGCCGGAGGGAAAGACGTAAGGCCGGAGGGAAAGACGTAAGGCCGGAGGGAAAGACGTAAGGCCGGAGGGAAAGACGTAAGGCGGAGGGAAAGACGTAAGGCCGGACGGAAAGACGTCTTTCCCGCCGGCCTTGCGTCTTTCCCGCCGGGCTTGCGTCTCTCCCGCCGGCCTTGCGTCTCTCCCGCCGGCCTTGCGTCTCTCCCGCCGGCCTTGCGTCTCTCCCGCCGGCCTTGCCTCTTTCCCGCCAGCCTTGCGTCTTTCCCGCCAGCCTTGCGTCTTTCCCGCCGGCCTTGTGTCTTTTCCGCCGGCCTTGCGTCTCTCCCGCCGGCCTTGCGTCTCTCCCGCCGGCCTTGCGTCTCTCCCGCCGGCCTTGCGTCTCTCCCGCCGGCCTTGCGTCTTTCCCGCCGGCCTTGCGTCTTTCCCGCCGGCCTTGCGTCTTTCCCGCCGGCCTTCCGCCTTTCCCTCCGGACTTCCGCCTTTCCCTCCGTACTTCCGCCTTTCCCTCCGGCCTTCCGCCTTTTCCCTCCGGCCTTCCGCCTTTTCCCTCCGGCCTTCCATCTTTCCGGCCGGAGGGAAAGACGGAAGGCCGGAGGGAAAGATGGTAGGCCGGAGGGAAAGACGGAAGGCCGGAGGGAAAGACGGAAGGTCGGAGGGAAAGACGGAAGGTCGGAGGGAAAGACGGAAGGTCGGAGTGAAAGACGGAAGGCCGGAGGGAAAGACGGAAGGCCGGAGGGAAAGACGGAAGGCCGGAGGGAAAGACGGAAGGCCGGAGGGAAAGACGGAAGGCCAGAGGGAAAGACGGAAGGCCGGAGGGAAAGACGGAAGGCCGGAGGGAAAGACGGAAGGCCGGAGGGAAAGACGGAAGGCCGGAGGGAAAGATGGAAGGCCGGCCGGAAAGATGGAAGGCCGGCCGGAAAGATGGAAGGCCGGCCGGAAAGACGCAAGGCCGGCGGGAAAGACGCAAGGCCGGCGGGAAAGACGTAAGGCCAGCGGAAAGACGTAAGGCCGGCGGGAAAGACGTAAGGCCGGAGGGAAAGACGTAAGGCCGGAGGGAAAGATGTAAGGCCAGAGGGAAAGACTTAAGGCCGGATGGAAAGACGTAAGGCCGGAGGGAAAGACGTAAGGCCGGAGGGAAAGACGTAAGGCCGGAGGGAAAGACGAAGGCCGGAGGGAAAGACGTAAGGCCGGAGGGAAAGACGTAAGGCCGGAGGGAAAGACGTAAGGCCGGAGGGAAAGACGTAAGGCCGGAGGGAAAGACGTAAGGCCGGAGGGAAAGACGCAAGGCCGGAGGAAAGACGCAAGGCCGGCGGGAGACACGCAAGGCCGGCGGGAGAGATGCAAGGCCGGAGGAAAGACGCAAGTCCGCCGGGAGAGACGCAAGGCCGGCGGGAGAGACGCAAGGCCGGCGGGAAAGACGCAAGGCCGGCGGGAAAGACGCAAGGCCGGCGGGAAATACGCAAGGCCGGCGGGAAAGACGCAAGGCCGGCGGGAAAGACGCAAGGCCGGCGGGAAAGACGCAAGGCCGGCGGAAAGACGCAAGGCCGGCGGGAAAGACGCAAGGCCGGCGGGAGAGATGCAAGGCCGGCGGGAGAGACGCAAGGCCGGCGGGAGAGACGCAAGGCCGGCGGGAAAGACGTAATGCCGGCGGAAAGACGTAAGGCCGGCGGGAAAGACGGAAGGCCGGAGGGAAAGACGGAAGGCCGGCCGGAAAGATGGAAGGCCGGCGGGAAAGATGCAAGGCCGGCGGGAAAGACCTAAGGCCGGCGGGAAAGACCTAAGGCCGGCGGGAAAGACGTAAGGCCGGCGGGAAAGACGTAAGGCCGGCGGAAAGACGTAAGGCCGGCGGGAAAGACGTAAGGCCGGAGGGAAAGACGTAAGGCCGGAGGGAAAGACGTAAGGCCGGAGGGAAAGACGTAAGGCCGGAGGGAATGACGTAAGGCCGGAGGGAAAGACGTAAGGCCGGAGGGAAAGACGTAAGGCCGGAGGGAAAGACGAAGGCCGGAGGGAAAGACGTAAGGCCGGAGGGAAAGACGTAAGGCCGGAGGGAAAGACGTAAGGCCGGAGGGAAAGACGTAAGGCCGGAGGGAAAGACGTAAGGCCGGAGGGAAAGACGCAAGGCCGGAGGAAAGACGCAAGGCCGGCGGGAGACACGCAAGGCCGGCGGGAGAGACGCAAGGCCGGAGGAAAGACGCAAGTCCGCCGGGAGAGACGCAAGGCCGGCGGGAGAGACGCAAGGCCGGCGGGAAAGACGCAAGGCCGGCGGGAAAGACGCAAGGCCGGCGGGAAAGACGCAAGGCCGGCGGGAAAGACGCAAGGCCGGCGGGAGAGACGTAAGGCCGGCGGGAGAGACGCAAGGCCGGCGGGAGAGATGCAAGGCCGGCGGGAGAGACGCAAGGCCGGCGGGAGAGACGCAAGGCCGGCGGGAGAGACGCAAAGCCGGCGGGAGAGACGCAATGCCGGCGGGAGAGACGCAATGCCGGCGGAAAAGATGCAAGGCCGGCGTAAAAGACGCAAGGCCGGCGGGAGAGACGCAAGGCCGGCGGGAGAGACGTCTTTCCCTCCGGTCTTACGTCTTTCCCTCCGGCCTTACCTCTTTCCCTCCAGCCTTACGTATTTCCCTCCGGCCTTACGTCTTTCCCTCCGGCCTTACATCTTTCCCTCCGGCCTTACATCTTTCCCTCCGGCCTTCCATCTTTCCCTCCGGGCTTCCATCTTTCCCTCCTGCCTTCCATCTTTCCCTCCGGCCGGAAAGATGGAAGGCCGGCGGGAAAGACGCAAGGCCGGCGGGAAAGACGAAGGCCAGCGGGAGAGACGCAAGGCCGGCGGGAGAGACGCAAGGCCGGCGGGAAAGACGTAAGGCCGGCGGGAAAGACGTAAGGCCGGCGGGAAAGACGTAAGGCCGGCGGAAAGACGTAAGGCCGGCGGGAAAGACGTAAGGCCGGCGGGAGACACGCAAGGCCGGCGGGAGAGATGCAAGGCCGGAGGAAAGACGCAAGTCCACCGGGAGAGACGCAAGGCCGGCGGGAGAGACGCAAGGCCGGCGGGAAAGACGCAATGCCGGCGGGAAAGACATAAGGCCGGAGGGAAAGACGTAAGGCCGGAGGGAAAGACGTAAGGCCGGAGGGAAAGACGTAAGGCCGGAGGGAAAGACGTAAGGCCGGAGGGAAAGACGTAAGGCCGGAGGGAAAGACGCAAGGCCGGAGGAAAGACGCAAGGCCGGCGGGAGACAGGCAAGGCCGGCGGGAGAGACGCAAGGCCGGAGGTAAGACGCAAGTCCGCCGGGAGAGACGCAAGTCCGCCGGGAGAGACGCAAGGCCGGCGGGAAAGACGCAAGGCCGGCGGGAAAGACGCAAGGCCGGCGGGAAAGATGCAAGGCCGGCGGGAAAGACGCAAGGCCGGCGGGAGAGACGCAAGGCCGGCGGGAGAGACGCAAGGCCGGCGGGAGAGACGCAAGGCCGGCGGGAGAGACGCAAGGCCGGCGGGAGAGACGCAAAGCCGGCGGGAGAGACGCAATGCCGGCGGGAGAGACGCAATGCCGGCGGGAAAGACGCAAGGCCGGCGGGAAAGACGCAAGGCCGGCGGGAGAGACGTAAGGCTGGCGGGAGAGACGCAAGGCCGGCGATAGAGACGCAAGGCCGGCGGGAGAGAGGCAAGGACAGCGGGAAAGATGCAAGGTCGCGGGAAAGACGCAAGGCCGGCGGGAAAGACGCAAGGCCGGCGGGAAATACGCAAGGCCGGCGGGAAAGACGCAAGGCCGGCGGGAAAGACGCAAGGCCGGCGGGAAAGACGCAAGGCCGGCGGAAAGACGCAAGGTCGGCGGAAAGACGCAAGGCCGGCGGGAAAGACGCAAGGCCGGCGGGAGAGACGCAAGGCCGGCGGGAGAGACGCAAGGCCGGCGGGAGAGACGCAAGGCCGGCGGGAGAGATGCAATGCCAGCGGGAAAGACGCAAGGCCGGCGGGAAAGACGCAAGGCCGGCGGGAGAGACGTAAGGCCGGCGGGAGAGACGCAAGGCCGGCGAGAGAGACGCAAGGCCGGCGGGAGAGAGGCAAGGCCGCGGGAGAGACGCAAGGACAGCGGGAAAGATGCAAGGTCGCGGGAAAGATGCAAGGCCGGCGGGAAAGACGCAAGGCCGGCGGGAAATACGCAAGGCCGGCGGGAAAGACGCAAGGCCGGCGGGAAAGACGTAAGGCCGGCGGGAAAGACGCAAGGCCGGCGGAAAGACGCAAGGCCGGCGGGAAAGACGCAAGGCCGGCGGGAGAGACGCAAGGCCGGCGGGAGAGACGCAAGGCCGGCGGGAGAGACGCAAGGCCGGCGGGAAAGACGTAATGCCGGCGGAAAGACATAAGGCCGGCGGGAAAGACGGAAGGCCGGAGGGAAAGACGGAAGGCCGGCCGGAAAGATGGAAGGCCGGCGGGAAAGACGCAAGGCCGGCGGGAAAGACCTAAGGCCGGCGGGAAAGACCTAAGGCCGGCGGGAAAGACGTAAGGCCGGCGGGAAAGACGTAAGGCCGGCGGAAAGACGTAAGGCCGGCGGGAAAGACGTAAGGCCGGAGGGAAAGACGTAAGGCCGGCGGGAAAGACGCAAGGCCGGCGGGAAAGACGCAAGGCCGGCGGGAAAGACGCAAGGCCGGCGGGAGAGACGTAAGGCCGGCGGGAGAGACGCAAGGCCGGCGGGAGAGATGCAAGGCCGGCGGGAGAGACGCAAGGCCGGCGGGAGAGATGCAAGGCCGGCGGGAGAGACGCAAAGCCGGCGGGAGAGACGCAATTCCGGCGGGAGAGACGCAATGCCGGCGGAATAGATGCAAGGCCGGCGTAAAAGACGCAAGGCCGGCGGGAGAGACGCAAGGCCGGCGGGAGAGACGTCTTTCCCTCCGGTCTTACGTCTTTCCCTCCGGCCTTACCTCTTTCCCTCCAGCCTTACGTATTTCCCTCCGGCCTTACGTCTTTCCCTCCGGCCTTACATCTTTCCCTCCGGCCTTACATCTTTCCCTCCGGCCTTCCATCTTTCCCTCCGGGCTTCCATCTTTCCCTCCTGCCTTCCATCTTTCCCTCCGGCCGGAAAGATGGAAGGCCGGCGGGAAAGACGCAAGGCCGGCGGTAAAGACGCAAGGCCGGCGGGAGAGACGCAAGGCCGGCGGGAGAGACGCAAGGCCGGCGGGAAAGACGTAAGGCCGGCGGTAAAGACGTAAGGCCGGCGGGAAAGACGTAAGGCCGGCGGAAAGACGTAAGGCCGGCGGGAAAGACGTAAGGCCGGAGGGAAAGACGTAAGGCCGGAGGGAAAGACGTAAGGCCGGAGGGAAAGACGTAAGGCCGGAGGGAAAGACGTAAGGCCGGAGGGAAAGACGTAAGGCCGGAGGGAAAGACGCAAGGCCGGAGGAAAGACGCAAGGCCGGCGGGAGACACGCAAGGCCGGCGGGAGAGACGCAAGGCCGGAGGTAAGACGCAAGTCCGCCGGGAGAGACGCAAGGCCGGCGGGAGAGACGCAAGGCCGGCGGGAAAGACGCAAGGCCGGCGGGAAAGACGCAAGGCCGGCGGGAAAGACGCAAGGCCGGCGGGAAAGACGCAAGGCCGGCGGGAAAGACGCAAGGCCGGCGGGAGAGACGTAAGGCCGGCGGGAGAGACGCAAGGCCGGCGGGAGAGATGCAAGGCCGGAGGGAAAGACGTAAGGCCGGAGGGAAAGACGTAAGGCCGGAGGGAAAGACGTAAGGCCGGAGGGAAAGACGTAAGGCCGGAGGGAAAGACGTAAGGCCGGAGGGAAAGACGTAAGGCCGGAGGGAAAGACGTAAGGCCGGAGGGAAAGACGCAAGGCCGGAGGAAAGACGCAAGGCCGGCGGGAGACACGCAAGGCCGGCGGGAGAGACGCAAGGCCGGAGGTAAGACGCAAGTCCGCCGGGAGAGACGCAAGGCCGGCGGGAGAGACGCAAGGCCGGCGGGAAAGACGCAAGGCCGGCGGGAAAGACCCAAGGCCGGCGGGAAAGACGCAAGGCCGGCGGGAAAGACGCAAGGCCGGCGGGAGAGACGCAAGGCCGGCGGGAGAGACGCAAGGCCGGCGGGAGAGACGCAAGGCCGGCGGGAGAGACGCAAGGCCGGCGGGAGAGACGCAAGGCCGGCGGGAGAGACGCAAAGCCGGCGGGAGAGACGCAATGCCGGCGGGAAAGACGCAAGGCCGGCGGGAAAGACGCAAGGCCGGCGGGAGAGACGTAAGGCCGGCGGGAGAGACGCAAGGCCGGCGGGAGAGACGCAAGGCCGGCGATAGAGACGCAAGGCCGGCGGGAGAGACGCAAGGACAGCGAGAAAGATGCAAGGTCGCGGGAAAGACGCAAGGTCGCGGGAAAGACGCAAGGCCGGCGGGAAAGACGCAAGGCCGGCGGGAAATACGCAAGGCCGGCGGGAAAGACGCAAGGCCGGCGGGAAAGACGCAAGGCCGGCGGAAAGACGCAAGGCCGGCGGAAAGACGCAAGGCCGGCGGGAAAGACGTAAGGCCGGAGGGAAAGACGCAAGGCCGGAGGAAAGACGCAAGGCCGGCGGGAGACACGCAAGGCCGGCGGGAGAGACGCAAGGCCGGAGGTAAGACGCAAGTCCGCCGGGAGAGACGCAAGGCCGGCGGGAGAGACGCAAGGCCGGCGGGAAAGACGCAAGGCCGGCGGGAAAGACGCAAGGCCGGCGGGAAAGACGCAATGCCGGCGGGAGAGATGCAATGCCGGCGGGAAAGACGCAAGGCCGGCGGGAAAGACGCAAGGCCGGCGGGAGAGACGTAAGGCCGGCGGGAGAGACGCAAGGCCGGCGAGAGAGACGCAAGGCCGGCGGGAGAGAGGCAAGGCCGGCGGGAGAGACGCAAGGACAGCGGGAAAGATGCAAGGTCGCGGGAAAGACGCAAGGCCGGCGGGAAAGACGCAAGGCCGGCGGGAAATACGCAAGGCCGGCGGGAAAGACGCAAGGCCGGCGGGAAAGACGTAAGGCCGGCGGGAAAGACGCAAGGCCGGCGGAAAGACGCAAGGCCGGCGGGAAAGACGCAAGGCCGGCGGGAGAGACGCAAGGCCGGCGGGAGAGACGCAAGGCCGGCGGGAGAGACGCAAGGCCGGTGGGAAAGACGTAATGCCGGCGGAAAGACATAAGGCCGGCGGGAAAGACGGAAGGCCGGAGGGAAAGACGGAAGGCCGGCCGGAAAGATGGAAGGCCGGCGGGAAAGACGCAAGGCCGGCGGGAAAGACCTAAGGCCGGCGGGAAAGACCTAAGGCCGGCGGGAAAGACGTAAGGCCGGCGGGAAAGACGTAAGGCCGGCGGAAAGACGTAAGGCCGGCGGGAAAGACGTAAGGCCGGAGGGAAAGACGTAAGGCCGGCGGGAAAGACGCAAGGCCGGCGGGAAAGACGCAAGGCCGGCGGGAAAGACGTAAGGCCGGCGGGAGAGACGCAAGGCCGGCGGGAGAGATGCAAGGCCGGCGGGAGAGACGCAAGGCCGGTGGGAGAGATGCAAGGCCGGCGGGAGAGACGCAAAGCCGGCGGGAGAGACGCAATTCCGGCGGGAGAGACGCAATGCCGGCGGAATAGATGCAAGGCCGGCGTAAAAGACGCAAGGCCGGCGGGAGAGACGCAAGGCCGGCGGGAGAGACGTCTTTCCCTCCGGTCTTACGTCTTTCCCTCCGGCCTTACCTCTTTCCCTCCAGCCTTACGTATTTCCCTCCGGCCTTACGTCTTTCCCTCCGGCCTTACATCTTTCCCTCCGGCCTTACATCTTTCCCTCCGGCCTTCCATCTTTCCCTCCGGGCTTCCATCTTTCCCTCCTGCCTTCCATCTTTCCCTCCGGCCGGAAAGATGGAAGGCCGGCGGGAAAGACGCAAGGCCGGCGGTAAAGACGCAAGGCCGGCGGGAGAGACGCAAGGCCGGCGGGAGAGACGCAAGGCCGGCGGGAAAGACGTAAGGCCGGCGGTAAAGACGTAAGGCCGGCGGGAAAGACGTAAGGCCGGCGGAAAGACGTAAGGCCGGCGGGAAAGACGTAAGGCCGGAGGGAAAGACGTAAGGCCGGAGGGAAAGACGTAAGGCCGGAGGGAAAGACGTAAGGCCGGAGGGAAAGACGTAAGGCCGGAGGGAAAGACGTAAGGCCGGAGGGAAAGACGCAAGGCCGGAGGAAAGACGCAAGGCCGGCGGGAGACACGCAAGGCCGGCGGGAGAGACGCAAGGCCGGAGGTAAGACGCAAGTCCGCCGGGAGAGACGCAAGGCCGGCGGGAGAGACGCAAGGCCGGCGGGAAAGACGCAAGGCCGGCGGGAAAGACGCAAGGCCGGCGGGAAAGACGCAAGGCCGGCGGGAAAGACGCAAGGCCGGCGGGAAAGACGCAAGGCCGGCGGGAGAGACGTAAGGCCGGCGGGAGAGACGCAAGGCCGGCGGGAGAGATGCAAGGCCGGAGGGAAAGACGTAAGGCCGGAGGGAAAGACGTAAGGCCGGAGGGAAAGACGTAAGGCCGGAGGGAAAGACGTAAGGCCGGAGGGAAAGACGTAAGGCCGGAGGGAAAGACGTAAGGCCGGAGGGAAAGACGTAAGGCCGGAGGGAAAGACGCAAGGCCGGAGGAAAGACGCAAGGCCGGCGGGAGACACGCAAGGCCGGCGGGAGAGACGCAAGGCCGGAGGTAAGACGCAAGTCCGCCGGGAGAGACGCAAGGCCGGCGGGAGAGACGCAAGGCCGGCGGGAAAGACGCAAGGCCGGCGGGAAAGACCCAAGGCCGGCGGGAAAGACGCAAGGCCGGCGGGAAAGACGCAAGGCCGGCGGGAGAGACGCAAGGCCGGCGGGAGAGACGCAAGGCCGGCGGGAGAGACGCAAGGCCGGCGGGAGAGACGCAAGGCCGGCGGGAGAGACGCAAGGCCGGCGGGAGAGACGCAAAGCCGGCGGGAGAGACGCAATGCCGGCGGGAAAGACGCAAGGCCGGCGGGAAAGACGCAAGGCCGGCGGGAGAGACGTAAGGCCGGCGGGAGAGACGCAAGGCCGGCGGGAGAGACGCAAGGCCGGCGATAGAGACGCAAGGCCGGCGGGAGAGACGCAAGGACAGCGAGAAAGATGCAAGGTCGCGGGAAAGACGCAAGGTCGCGGGAAAGACGCAAGGCCGGCGGGAAAGACGCAAGGCCGGCGGGAAATACGCAAGGCCGGCGGGAAAGACGCAAGGCCGGCGGGAAAGATGCAAGGCCGGCGGAAAGACGCAAGGCCGGCGGAAAGACGCAAGGCTGGCGGGAAAGACGTAAGGCCGGAGGGAAAGACGCAAGGCCGGAGGAAAGACGCAAGGCCGGCGGGAGACACGCAAGGCCGGCGGGAGAGACGCAAGGCCGGAGGTAAGACGCAAGTCCGCCGGGAGAGACGCAAGGCCGGCGGGAGAGACGCAAGGCCGGCGGGAAAGACGCAAGGCCGGCGGGAAAGACGCAAGGCCGGCGGGAAAGACGCAAGGCCGGCGGGAAAGACGCAAGGCCGGCGGGAAAGACGCAAGGCCGGCGGGAGAGACGTAAGGCCGGCGGGAGAGACGCAAGGCCGGCGGGAGAGATGCAAGGCCGGAGGGAAAGACGTAAGGCCGGAGGGAAAGACGTAAGGCCGGAGGGAAAGACGTAAGGCCGGAGGGAAAGACGTAAGGCCGGAGGGAAAGACGTAAGGCCGGAGGGAAAGACGTAAGGCCGGAGGGAAAGACGTAAGGCCGGAGGGAAAGACGCAAGGCCGGAGGAAAGACGCAAGGCCGGCGGGAGACACGCAAGGCTGGCGGGAGAGACGCAAGGCCGGAGGTAAGATGCAAGTCCGCCGGGAGAGACGCAAGGCCGGCGGGAGAGACGCAAGGCCGGCGGGAAAGACGCAAGGCCGGCGGAAAAGACGCAAGGCCGGCGGGAAAGACGCAAGGCCGGCGGGAAAGACGCAAGGCCGGCGGGAGAGACGCAAGGCCGGCGGGAGAGACGCAAGGCCGGCGGGAGAGACGCAAGGCCGGCGGGAGAGACGCAAGGCCGGCGGGAGAGACGCAAAGCCGGCGGGAGAGACGCAATGCCGGCGGGAAAGACGCAAGGCCGGCGGGAAAGACGCAAGGCCGGCGGGAGAGACGTAAGGCCGGCGGGAGAGACGCAAGGCCGGCGGGAGAGACGCAAGGCCGGCGATAGAGACGCAAGGCCGGCGGGAGAGACGCAAGGACAGCGGGAAAGATGCAAGGTCGCGGGAAAGATGCAAGGTCGCGGGAAAGACGCAAGGCCGGCGGGAAAGACGCAAGGCCGGCGGGAAATACGCAAGGCCGGCGGGAAAGACGCAAGGCCGGCGGAAAGACGCAAGGCCGGCGGAAAGACGCAAGGCCGGCGGGAAAGACGCAAGGCCGGCGGGAGAGACGCAAGGCCGGCGGGAGAGACGCAAGGCCGGCGGGAGAGACGCAAGGCCGGCGGGAGAGACGCAAGGCCGGCGGGAGAGACGCAAAGCCGGCGGGAGAGACGCAATGCCGGCGGGAGAGACGCAATGCCGGCGGGAAAGACGCAAGGCCGGCGGGAAAGACGCAAGGCCGGCGGGAGAGACGTAAGGCCGGCGGGAGAGACGCAAGGCCGGCGAGAGAGACGCAAGGCCGGCGGGAGAGAGGCAAGGCCGGCGGGAGAGACGCAAGGACACCGGGAAAGATGCAAGGTCGCGGGAAAGACGCAAGGCCGGCGGGAAATACGCAAGGCCGGCGGGAAAGACGCAAGGCCGGCGGGAAAGACGCAAGGCCGGCGGGAAAGACGCAAGGACGGCGGAAAGACGCAAGGCCGGCGGGAAAGACGCAAGGCCGGCGGGAGAGACGCAAGGCCGGCGGGAGAGACGCAAGGCCGGCGGGAGAGACGCAAGGCCGGCGGGAAAGACGTAATGCCGGCGGAAAGACATAAGGCCGGCGGGAAAGACGGAAGGCCGGAGGGAAAGACGGAAGGCCGGCCGGAAAGATGGAAGGCCGGCGGGAAAGACGCAAGGCCGGCGGGAAAGATCTAAGGCCGGCGGGAAAGACCTAAGGTCGGCGGGAAAGACGTAAGGCCGGCGGGAAAGACGTAAGGCCGGCGGAAAGACGTAAGGCCGGCGGGAAAGACGTAAGGCCGGAGGGAAAGACGTAAGGCCGGAGGGAAAGACGTAAGGCCGGAGGGAAAGACGTAAGGCCGGAGGGAAAGACGTAAGGCCGGAGGGAAAGACGTAAGGCCGGAGGGAAAGACGTAAGGCCGGAGGGAAAGACGAAGGCCGGAGGGAAAGACGTAAGGCCGGAGGGAAAGACGTAAGTCCGGAGGGAAAGACGTAAGGCCGGAGGGAAAGACGTAAGGCCGGAGGGAAAGACGTAAGGCCGGAGGGAAAGACGTAAGGCCAGAAGGAAAGACGCAAGGCCGGAGGAAAGACGCAAGGCCGGCGGGAGACACGCAAGGCCGGCGGGAGAGACGCAAGGCCGGAGGAAAGACGCAAGTCCGCCGGGAGAGACGCAAGGCCGGCGGGAGAGACGCAAGGCCGGCGGGAAAGACGCAAGGCCGGCGGGAAAGACGCAAGGCCGGCGGGAAAGACGCAAGGCCGGCGGGAAAGACGCAAGGCCGGCGGGAGAGACGTAAGGCCGGCGGGAGAGACGCAAGGCCGGCGGGAGAGATGCAAGGCCGGTGGGAGAGACGCAAGGCCGGCGGGAGAGACGCAAGGCCGGCGGGAGAGACGCAAAGCTGGCGGGAGAGACGCAATGCCGGCGGGAGAGACGCAATGCCGGCGGGAAAGATGCAAGGTCGCGGGAAAGACGCAAGGCCGGCGGGAGAGACGCAAGGCCGGCGGGAGAGACGTCTTTCCCTCCGGTCTTACGTCTTTCCCTCCGGCCTTACCTCTTTCCCTCCAGCCTTACGTATTTCCCTCCGGCCTTACGTCTTTCCCTCCGGCCTTACATCTTTCCCTCCGGCTTTACATCTTTCCCTCCGGCCTTCCATCTTTCCCTCCGGGCTTCCATCTTTCCCTCCTGCCTTCCATCTTTCCCTCCGGCCGGAAAGATGGAAGGCCGGCGGGAAAGACGCAAGGCCGGCGGGAAAGATGCAAGGCTGGCGGGAGAGACGCAAGGCCGGCGGGAGAGACGCAAGGCCGGCGGGAAAGACGTAAGGCCGGCGGGAAAGACGTAAGGCCGGCGGGAAAGACGTAAGGCCGGCGGAAAGACGTAAGGCCGGCGGGAAAGACGTAAGGCCGGAGGGAAAGACGTAAGGCCGGAGGGAAAGACGTAAGGCCGGAGGGAAAGACGTAAGGCCGGAGGGAAAGACGTAAGGCCGGAGGGAAAGACGTAAGGCCGGAGGGAAAGACGCAAGGCCGGAGGAAAGACGCAAGGCCGGCGGGAGACACGCAAGGCCGGCGGGAGAGACGCAAGGCCGGAGGTAAGACGCAAGTCCGCCTGGAGAGACGCAAGGCCGGCGGGAGAGACGCAAGGCCGGCGGGAAAGACGCAAGGCCGGCGGGAAAGACGCAAGGCCGGCGGGAAAGACGCAAGGCCGGCGGGAAAGACGCAAGGCCGGCGGGAAAGACGCAAGGCCGGCGGGAGAGACGTAAGGCCGGCGGGAGAGACGCAAAGCCGGCGGGAGAGATGCAAGGCCGGAGGGAAAGACGTAAGGCCGGAGGGAAAGACGTAAGGCCGGAGGGAAAGACGTAAGGCCGGAGGGAAAGACGTAAGGCCGGAGGGAAAGACGTAAGGCCGGAGGGAAAGACGTAAGGCCGGAGGGAAAGACGTAAGGCCGGAGGGAAAGACGCAAGGCCGGAGGAAAGACGCAAGGCCGGCGGGAGAGACGCAAGGCCGGCGGGAGAGACGCAAGGCCGGCGGGAGAGACGCAAGGCCGGCGGGAGAGACGCAAGGCCGGCGGGAGAGACGCAAGGCCGGCGGGAGAGACGCAAGGCCGGCGGGAGAGATGCAAAGCCGGCGGGAGAGACGCAATGCCGGCGGGAAAGACGCAAGGCCGGCGGGAAAGACGCAAGGCCGGCGGGAGAGACGTAAGGCCGGCGGGAGAGACGCAAGGCCGGCGGGAGAGACGCAAGGCCGGCGATAGAGACGCAAGGCCGGCGGGAGAGACGCAAGGACAGCGGGAAAGATGCAAGGTCGCGGGAAAGATGCAAGGTCGCGGGAAAGACGCAAGGCCGGCGGGAAAGACGCAAGGCCGGCGGGAAATACGCAAGGCCGGCGGGAAAGACGCAAGGCCGGCGGGAAAGACGCAAGGCCGGCGGGAAAGACGCAAGGCCGGCGGAAAGACGCAAGGCCGGCGGGAAAGACGTAAGGCCGGCGGGAGAGACGCAAGGCCGGCGGGAGAGACGCAAGGCCGGCGGGAAAGACGTAATGCCGGCGGAAAGACATAAGGCCGGCGGGAAAGACGGAAGGCCGGAGGGAAAGACGGAAGGCCGGCCGGAAAGATGGAAGGCCGGCGGGAAAGACGCAAGGCCGGCGGGAAAGACCTAAGGCCGGCGGGAAAGACCTAAGGCCGGCGGGAAAGACGTAAGGCCGGCGGGAAAGACGTAAGGCCGGCGGAAAGACGTAAGGCCGGCGGGAAAGACGTAAGGCCGGAGGGAAAGACGTAAGGCCGGAGGGAAAGACGTAAGGCCGGAGGGAAAGACCTAAGGCCGGAGGGAAAGACGTAAGGCCGGAGGGAAAGACGTAAGGCCGGAGGGAAAGACGTAAGGCCGGAGGGAAAGACGAAGGCCGGAGGGAAAGACGTAAGGCCGGAGGGAAAGACGTAAGGCCGGAGGGAAAGACGTAAGGCCGGAGGGAAAGACGTATGGCCGGAGGGAAAGACGTAAGGCCGGAGGGAAAGACGTAAGGCCGGAGGGAAAGACGCAAGGCCGGAGGAAAGACGCAAGGCCGGCGGGAGACACGCAAGGCCGGCGGGAGAGACGCAAGGCCGGAGGAAAGACGCAAGTCCGCCGGGAGAGACGCAAGGCCGGCGGGAGAGACGCAAGGCCGGCGGGAAAGACGCAAGGCCGGCGGGAAAGACGCAAGGCCGGCGGGAAAGACGCAAGGCCGGCGGGAAAGACGCAAGGCCGGCGGGAGAGACGTAAGGCCGGCGGGAGAGACGCAAGGCCGGCGGGAGAGATGCAAGGCCGGCGGGAGAGACGCAAGGCCGGCGGGAGAGACGCAAGGCCGGCGGGAGAGACGCAAAGCCGGCGGGAGAGACGCAATGCCGGCGGGAGAGACGCAATGCCGGCGGGAAAGATGCAAGGTCGCGGGAAAGACGCAAGGCCGGCGGGAGAGACGCAAGGCCGGCGGGAGAGACGTCTTTCCCTCCGGTCTTACGTCTTTCCCTCCGGCCTTACCTCTTTCCCTCCAGCCTTACGTATTTCCCTCCGGCCTTACGTCTTTCCCTCCGGCCTTACATCTTTCCCTCCGGCCTTACATCTTTCCCTCCGGCCTTCCATCTTTCCCTCCGGGCTTCCATCTTTCCCTCCTGCCTTCCATCTTTCCCTCCGGCCGGAAAGATGGAAGGCCGGCGGGAAAGACGCAAGGCCGGCGGGAAAGACGCAAGGCTGGCGGGAGAGACGCAAGGCCGGCGGGAGAGACGCAAGGCCGGCGGGAAAGACGTAAGGCCGGCGGGAAAGACGTAAGGCCGGCGGGAAAGACGTAAGGCCGGCGGAAAGACGTAAGGCCGGCGGGAAAGACGTAAGGCCGGAGGGAAAGACGTAAGGCCGGAGGGAAAGACGTAAGGCCGGAGGGAAAGACGTAAGGCCGGAGGGAAAGACGTAAGGCCGGAGGGAAAGACGTAAGGCCGGAGGGAAAGACGCAAGGCCGGAGGAAAGACGCAAGGCCGGCGGGAGACACGCAAGGCCGGCGGGAGAGACGCAAGGCCGGAGGTAAGACGCAAGTCCGCCGGGAGAGACGCAAGGCCGGCGGGAGAGACGCAAGGCCGGCGGGAAAGACGCAAGGCCGGCGGGAAAGACGCAAGGCCGGCGGGAAAGACGCAAGGCCGGCGGGAAAGACGCAAGGCCGGCGGGAAAGACGCAAGGCCGGCGGGAGAGACGTAAGGCCGGCGGGAGAGACGCAAGGCCGGCGGGAGAGATGCAAGGCCGGAGGGAAAGACGTAAGGCCGGAGGGAAAGACGTAAGGCCGGAGGGAAAGACGTAAGGCCGGAGGGAAAGACGTAAGGCCGGAGGGAAAGACGTAAGGCCGGAGGGAAAGACGTAAGGCCGGAGGGAAAGACGCAAGGCCGGAGGAAAGACGCAAGGCCGGCGGGAGACATGCAAGGCCGGCGGGAGAGACGCAAGGCCGGAGGTAAGACGCAAGTCCGCCGGGAGAGACGCAAGGCCGGCGGGAGAGACGCAAGGCCGGCGGGAAAGACGCAAGGCCGGCGGGAAAGACGCAAGGCCGGCGGGAAAGACGCAAGGCCGGCGGGAAAGACGCAAGGCCGGCGGGAGAGACGCAAGGCCGGCGGGAGAGACGCAAGGCCGGCGGGAGAGACGCAAGGCCGGCGGGAGAGACGCAAGGCCGGCGGGAGAGACGCAAAGCCGGCGGGAGAGACGCAATGCCGGCGGGAAAGACGCAAGGCCGGCGGGAAAGACGCAAGGCCGGCGGGAGAGACGTAAGGCCGGCGGGAGAGACGCAAGGCCGGCGGGAGAGACGCAAGGCCGGCGATAGAGACGCAAGGCCGGCGGGAGAGACGCAAGGACAGCGGGAAAGATGCAAGGTCGCGGGAAAGATGCAAGGTCGCGGGAAAGACGCAAGGCCGGCGGGAAAGACGCAAGGCCGGCGGGAAATACGCAAGGCCGGCGGGAAAGACGCAAGGCCGGCGGGAAAGACGCAAGGCCGGCGGGAAAGATGCAAGGCCGGCGGAAAGACGCAAGGCCGGCGGAAAGACGCAAGGCCGGCGGGAAAGACGCAAGGCCGGCGGGAGAGACGCAAGGCCGGCGGGAGAGACGCAAGGCCGGCGGGAGAGACGCAAGGCCGGCGGGAGAGACGCAAGGCCGGCGGGAGAGACGCAAAGCCGGCGGGAGAGACGCAATGCCGGCGGGAGAGACGCAATGCCGGCGGGAAAGACGCAAGGCCGGCGGGAAAGACGCAAGGCCGGCGGGAGAGACGTAAGGCCGGCGGGAGAGACGCAAGGCCGGCGAGAGAGACGCAAGGCCGGCGGGAGAGAGGCAAGGCCGGCGGGAGAGACGCAAGGACAGCGGGAAAGATGCAAGGTCGCGGGAAAGACGCAAGGCCGGCGGGAAAGACGCAAGGCCGGCGGGAAATACGCAAGGCCGGCGGGAAAGACGCAAGGCCGGCGGGAAAGACGCAAGGCCGGCGGGAAAGACGCAAGGCCGGCGGAAAGACGCAAGGCCGGCGGGAAAGACGCAAGGCCGGCGGGAGAGACGCAAGGCCGGCGGGAGAGACGCAAGGCCGGCGGGAGAGACGCAAGGCCGGCGGGAAAGACGTAATGCCGGCGGAAAGACATAAGGCCGGCGGGAAAGACGGAAGGCCGGAGGGAAAGACGGAAGGCCGGCCGGAAAGATGGAAGGCCGGCGGGAAAGACGCAAGGCCGGCGGGAAAGACCTAAGGCCGGCGGGAAAGACCTAAGGCCGGCGGGAAAGACGTAAGGCCGGCGGGAAAGACGTAAGGCCGGCGGAAAGACGTAAGGCCGGCGGGAAAGACGTAAGGCCGGAGGGAAAGACGTAAGGCCGGAGGGAAAGACGTAAGGCCGGAGGGAAAGACGTAAGGCCGGAGGGAAAGACGTAAGGCCGGAGGGAAAGACGTAAGGCCGGAGGGAAAGACGTAAGGCCGGAGGGAAAGACGAAGGCCGGAGGGAAAGACGTAAGGCCGGAGGGAAAGACGTAAGGCCGGAGGGAAAGACGTAAGGCCGGAGGGAAAGACGTAAGGCCGGAGGGAAAGACGTAAGGCCGGAGGGAAAGACGTAAGGCCGGAGGGAAAGACGCAAGGCCGGAGGAAAGACGCAAGGCCGGCGGGAGAGACGCAAGGCCGGCGGGAGAGACGCAAAGCCGGCGGGAGAGACGCAATGCCGGCGGGAGAGACGCAATGCCGGCGGGAAAGACGCAAGGCCGGCGGGAAAGACGCAAGGCCGGCGGGAGAGACGTAAGGCCGGCGGGAGAGACGCAAGGCCGGCGAGAGAGACGCAAGGCCGGCGGGAGAGAGGCAAGGCCGGCGGGAGAGACGCAAGGACAGCGGGAAAGATGCAAGGTCGCGGGAAAGACGCAAGGCCGGCGGGAAAGACGCAAGGCCGGCGGGAAATACGCAAGGCCGGCGGGAAAGACGCAAGGCCGGCGGGAAACACGCAAGGCCGGCGGGAAAGACGCAAGGCCGGCGGAAAGACGCAAGGCCGGCGGGAAAGACGCAAGGCCGGCGGGAGAGACGCAAGGCCGGCGGGAGAGACGTAAGGCCGGAGGGAAAGACGAAGGCCGGAGGGAAAGACGTAAGGCCGGAGGGAAAGACGTAAGGCCGGAGGGAAAGACGTAAGGCCGGAGGGAAAGACGTAAGGCCGGAGGGAAAGACGTAAGGCCGGAGGGAAAGACGTAAGGCCGGAGGGAAAGACGCAAGGCCGGAGGAAAGACGCAAGGCCGGCGGGAGACACGCAAGGCCGGCGGGAGAGACGCAAGGCCGGAGGAAAGACGCAAGTCCGCCGGGAGAGACGCAAGGCCGGCGGGAGAGACGCAAGGCCGGCGGGAAAGACGCAAGGCCGGCGGGAAAGACGCAAGGCCGGCGGGAAAGACGCAAGGCCGGCGGGAAAGACGCAAGGCCGGCGGGAGAGACGTAAGGCCGGCGGGAGAGACGCAAGGCCGGCGGGAGAGATGCAAGGCCGGCGGGAGAGACGCAAGGCCGGCGGGAGAGACGCAAGGCCGGCGGGAGAGACGCAAAGCCGGCGGGAGAGACGCAATTCCGGCGGGAGAGACGCAATGCCGGCGGAAAAGATGCAAGGCCGGCGTAAAAGACGCAAGGCCGGCGGGAGAGACGCAAGGCCGGCGGGAGAGACGTCTTTCCCTCCGGTCTTACGTCTTTCCCTCCGGCCTTACCTCTTTCCCTCCAGCCTTACGTATTTCCCTCCGGCCTTACGTCTTTCCCTCCGGCCTTACATCTTTCCCTCCGGCCTTACATCTTTCCCTCCGGCCTTCCATCTTTCCCTCCGGGCTTCCATCTTTCCCTCCTGCCTTCCATCTTTCCCTCCGGCCGGAAAGATGGAAGGCCGGCGGGAAAGACGCAAGGCCGGCGGGAGAGACGCTAGGCCGGCGGGAGAGACGCAAGGCCGGCGGGAGAGACGCAAGGCCGGCGGGAAAGACGCAAGGCCGGCGGGAAAGGCGCAAGGCCGGCGGGCAAGGCGCAAGCCGGCGGGAGAGATGGATGGCTGGAGGGATTTTTCCCTACGGCCTTCCGTCTTTCCCTCCGGGCTTCCATCTTTCCCTCCAGCCTTCCATCTTTCCCTCCGGCTGGAAAGACGCAAGGCCGGCGGGAAAGACGCAAGGCCGGCGGGAGAGACGCAAGGCCGGCGGGAAAGACGCAAGGCCGGCGGGAAAGATGCAAGGCCTGTGGAAAGACGCAGGGCCGGCGGAAAAGACGCAAGGACTGCGGGAAAGAAGCAAGGTCGGCGGGAAAGGCGCAAGGCCGGCGGGCAAGGTGCAAGGCCGGCGGGAAAGACGCTAGGCCGGCGGGAGAGACGCTAGGCCGGCGGGAGAGACGCAAGGCCGGCGGGAGAGACGCAAGGCCGGCGGGAAAGACGCAAGGCCGGCGGGAAAGGCGCAAGGCCGGCGGGCAAGGCGCAAGCCGGCGGGAGAGATGGATGGCTGGAGGGATTTTTCCCTACGGCCTTCCGTCTTTCCCTCCGGGCTTCCATCTTTCCCTCCAGCCTTCCATCTTTCCCTCCGGCGGGAAAGACGCAAGGCCGGCGGGAAAGACGCAAGGCCGGCGGGAAAGACGCAAGGCCGGCGGGAGAGACGCAAGGCCGGCGGGAAAGACGAAAGGCCGGCGGGAGAGACGCATTTACTACATTTCCTCATTCAGTGAAGGGTGTTGATTGACATTTTGTCTACAGACATAGCTTGGTCATTGTTTGGTGCAAAAATTGATAGGGTTCTTCGGACCACCAAGGACAAGCAGCCATATCAGATTCGTAACGATCCCTTCAATAGAACTCGAGTTATTACCCAGAAACGCAATTACACAATTAATTAGGTCACTATGACCTTGCCCTTTGACAACAAAATTGATAGTGTTCTTCGGACCAGCATGATTTGTCTAAAAGTTGTTAGAAAGACTAATAGTACAATTACAAATTAGGAGGATTGAGTAGTTAGATCCAAGGCTAACCATGGCGCCTTAAAGGTTACCGTAGAGATCACTGCCCATATAGCTAAATAATGCTTTGACCTGCACAATGAGTATTTCGGATAATGAAGGTTCTTGAATGAGATCCACAAACTGGTCAGAGACCGGTGTACAATCATTATAGCATAATGTCTAATTACCAATTCATAGCATGAGAATGGACGGCTACCCATATAAAGGTACAATATTAAATCATGACCAAGTTGTTTAGAGCACATCAAATATTAACTCTAGTTGTCATCTTACATAATCCAGCCATAGCATAATACATAATTATACCATTTGGCTCAACTCATTTCACAATAAATAGGTATCCATGTTCATTCTGACTTACTTGGCTAAACTCCAAGAGAGTCAAGACTTTTTTAGTTTAATACCATACTTTATATTCATGCTCAAATTTGTTCAATAAAATTGAAATTTTGTCATCGAAAATGTAAATTTGCAGACCAAGAGATGATTTTTTGACAAATTTACTACAGGAATGAGTGCCTCAGTTATCGACCCAGTCATTCCAGTAAATTTTCAAAAATAGTTTCCTTGCCAGTCCTTGGTCTGAAAACTAGCATTTCTCAACATCCCAGCAAAAGAAGATCTGGCTGGCTTGAGTGGTAAATGGATTAATGGTCAGGATTAGTCAAATTAACCCTTTAATGGCCAAGAGTTGTCAAGAAATTCTAAAATTTTGCTCACTGAACGTACATTTTTTCAGGCCAATACGATTACTTTTTTAAATCACCACAAGATTAATTGACTAGCTTATCAATTTAGCCAGCTATTCCAGTGGTAAATTTTCAAAAACAGGCTTCTCTTGGCCAGCAAATGGGAATTCTTCATAGACCTGCAGAATGAAATTCCATATATTGTCTCTAACTAATTTATCAATTCCCAGACCAATTTTATTAATCCTCCGGTCAATTTCCATTAACATTTTTTTTGCATAAAACATATATTTAGTAACCAAACTGGCTGAAAATAATATAGATAATAGTGATACTCGAGTGTATCAATATTATCTATATTATTTTGTAAATGGGAATCACACATGACACAATTTAAATTTTCCATGCTTTCAACCGTTTAACAGAAAATGTAGTAGGAATTATATTAGTAGTCGATAGTAATAGTCGCAACAAAAAATGTCAAATTCACTACACATTATTTATTCAATAGACAGAAATACAAATCCTAGTAAACTGAATATCTAATGTGTGGTGAATTTGACTGTAGTTTATCATGAGATAACATTTTCAGATTCATAGTACTTAACACATGACAGGATACCAATACTGAATGATAGAAATACTGAAATAGATCTATAGCAGATTCATAGTACTTAACACATGACAGGATACCAATACTGAATGATAGAAATACTGAAAATAGATCTATAGCAGATTCTGTTCACAGTGCTGGAATTGTAGATTGATACAAATTCAATTCATCGATATGTTAAGTTTCAGTGTCACTTCAAAATAAGCACTTAACAGATTTTCAATACCCAATTCATGTAATGTGTTAGGCATTTAGGTTCCAAGTCATCCAGGCAAATGAACATTTACACTGGAACCCGCTGTCAGATGACATCTGCTGATGATGTTACAATTTTCACTGTCATTATAGTATCGCCATCAGTTCTAAATATATTTTACAATATTGCCATTGTTCCAGATTTGTTGCAAATCCAGTATGTCCAGCTGAGACCAGAGCTCTGCAACCTTGACGATTCCAGACGATTAATCATGCGACTGTTTTTTTCAGATTGGTATGAAATTTCAAAAGTAAATCGGAGTAGGTTTGTGAAAGAAACCTGTCGAAATGGACGATGGGTCAGAAAACTTGTATGGGTGCCAATTACAAGTAATGGCATTGCGTTATAATTGTTATGAACCGAATTTAACTCGTTCTCAAGATTATTGATTACATTCTCTTTAACATATCACCATGCTATGCACCGTTTACAAAGGTCTGGCTAGCACCCTGAATGCACAAATTACAGCATGCCCTATGCTGAAATGTACACTTATCTGGTATTGTCAACAGGTTTGTATTTGCATATATAAATGCTTCGATGGATGCAGCAGCTGATCAAATGCCTGGTGATGAAACCATGTATGGTTGGCAAGTTGCCTGAAATATAACCAAAATATTACATCTATGGTCTAAATAAAAAGAATCACAACCTTAACAATAGCAGGAAAATTCAAATTGTTGCTTTATGAACATCCATTTTTAGTCAGACAGAGATGCTATTTCTTTGAAAATTTACCACTGGAATGACTCGCCCTGTCATTCCAGTGGAACAATTTCAAAAATAGTCTTCTTGGCCAACAAATGCACATTTCTCAAACTCACTCTAAAGCGTAAATGCTAGGTTTTGGTAAGTTTGAACATTAACACTTTCACCAATAAATTCAATGGATCTCAATTTCAAGCAAAACAAACACGAATTTTTTTGAATATTTTAAAATTAATATAACTAGAAGCCACTGCTGCCGTAGACTTATTTTTGAAAATTGTACCACTTGAATGAGTAGCTGATCATTTCAGTTGTACATTTTCAAAAAAGTATTCTCTTGATCTGCAGATTATGGATATTCATTATAAAGCAAATATTTTTTGGAGCAAATTTAGCTATTAAAGGGTTAACTAAAAATTTTACTGAAATTCTGGTGGTAAAATTTAAAAATTAGTCTTCTTGGCCAACAAATGCACATTTCTCAAACTCACTGTAAAGAGTAAATGCTGGTTTTTGGTCAGCTTGACCATTAAAACTTTCAACGATAAATTCAATGTATCTCAATCTCAAGCCAGACAAACAGGAAATCTTTTGAATATTTTATAATTAATATGACTGGAAGTCACTGCTGCCTTAGGCATCAACTGCTTCCAGTCATACTAATTTCAAATTATTGAACAAAATATGTTACAGTCATAGAATGTACCTGGTGAAGCTGGCCAAAACCGGCCTCTGTAGGGCTGGCTCCTGAGGAATGTCCATATATACAGGCCAAGAGAAGGGAAGACAATTTTTGAAAATTGTACTATCACCGTTTGGTTCGTGGATCTGGGGGTCGATCCACCCTCAAGCCGGATGATAATCTCGCAAAACACAATGATATCCGTTAAGTTTCAATATTCAGTGGTTCTTATTCTCTGAACGAATTAAGCTAAATCACAACTTTGAGACAATGTAGGGTCACTTATCTAATTTTTATTAATCATTATTGCACGAGATCTTCATTCCACAGTTTATAATTTAAGATGAATTATTCACTTTTATCAAATATTTATTATTTAACATTTAAACTTTCCTTCTCAATTAATTAATTTCCTAGGCAAATGTCTTATAACACTTTTTCCTAATTCTTGTCAATATTATCTTTATATTTCAGTACAATTCATTATCCAACACGAGACCTCATGAAAGACTTATATTTCTTTTATACAAATGATTCTGAATCTTATTGTTTCTAAGTCCAAAAACTTATAACGAGAATGACAAGTGATTCCAAGAATGATAAAAAACAGAATGCTCCAAGTGAACGCTTTTCCCTTTTTATAGGTTTCTGGATCTTCACGTGACCATTATTGACTTCTGGACACGTGTTCAATTAATTCCACCTACGTCATAATCAGATCCAGCCTAGGTCACAATTTATTCCTGTTTATCATAGTGTCTCAGCCTGGATAACAAATTGGAACTGTCAAACTGAATAGTATGCATGGATTTTTGTAATTGCAAATCTGATAGAATCGAAGCCAGTAATGGACTTGTATACCATATAGCATCCATGCATCAAGCTTCAGTTCTATTCCAGTACCAAATCTGATAGTTTTCGCATTAGTTTGGACCAACTTCTCCCATTACTGAGAGTGTAATGTGATCACTGTATGATTTAGTACACTTTTAGGACCCTGTCTTTTACCCAAACTAATTACTATAGAGAACAGTTAACACGCACTGGCACTATGTATAATTCGTCTGCTCTGTATAATCTCTTCTTTCCTTATTCCTTCTATCTGATTCTTAATTTCATTATTTATTAGAACAAAGCAATTTGCCTTGAATGAACTATTGAAGGCCCAGCATATGATATATGCCTCGCCCTCAATAAAGCCAGAGCCTGGCTTTCCATCCTTTCATGGCCCATTGCCATTGCCTTTAACTTCAACCAAAGTCAATTGGAACGCGTACCTGCAGGCGAATTACACATCCGACCATATCCATCGGTTCCATAGAGGCAAAATTCGGACAAAATGACCAAACAAACGTAAAGTATAATTCATAATCATGCGTAGGCTGTTCACACGAATAATATCATAGTAAACAAGACAATCAGACGCATCGTATATTTGTAAAACCTAAAAATGTATACACCTGTCAATGTCATGTGGTCTTTGAAGCCCAATACAGAGGAACAATTCCTCACAAACCCCAATCAGATTCCTTTTTAACCCATCTACCAAAAGGTATGCAAAAATGTACTCAAATTACGTAAACAAACATTGGTTGATTTCTGAGTAACCTGAATCCATCACAATCTCATCTATCAGAAATATAGCGTATCCATGTGCATACATATTGTAACATAATCAAGAACCATGGAAATCAAAATTGCAGGTGTAACGTATTCACGCAACAACATCCATACTGACCAATTTTGAATGGTCTATCAATAATAATACATATATATGATATAGCATATAACTAATCAACAGTAAACCGAACACCGTCTATGCACAGGACCATGTGCCCTGGCCTATCAGGATCTGAAATGGCTTGATGGCGCAACCTTGCTATCAACCGCCTCGTAACCTTCATGCATTGTCCCATTGATTATTATTATTATCGATAATACTGAACACAGGCCGTACAGGCCTCTATATTCAGGTGCATGAGTGACTCTAGGTTTTGAAATGGTTACTTCATGGTGACGGTGCCTCGGAGTTAAATTTAATTTGTGCATTGTCCCAGTATTTATCGAGTCGTTTTTTAAAGCTTTGAATGGTCGGGGCATTAACGATATGGTCAGTTAGGTTATTCCATACTTTTGCTATTCTGTAATAAAATGAAAACTTGGATATATTATATTTAGCTCGCTGGATAAATAATTTTTTACTATGACCCCTGTTACTATTTCTTGAAGCAAATTTTAATGTTGGTACTGTGTCTGGATCATAGGTATTCAAAACCTTATATGTTTCAACCATGTCCCTTCTCAGACGTCTGTATGTGAGTGTGGGGAGGTATAGAGAACACAACCTATGCTCATAACTGAGATTGCGAAATCCAGGGACAATCTTTGTTGCACGCCTCTGCACATTTTCTACAGAGTGTGTATGTTTTTTAAGGTGTGGGTTCCATACTGCATGTGCAAATTCAATGTGGGGGCGCACAAAAGCTTTATATAATAGCAAAAAGTTTTCTCTATCCAAGTATTTGTAGGTTCGTCTAATGAGGCCCATGATACTGTTGGCTTTGTTGATATTATTTTGAATGTGGTGATCGAAGGAGAGAGCCGAGTCAAAGATGACTCCGAGATCGTTTTCGTTGTCCACATGGGATAGAGTATGGCTAGCATTATCACATTCAAGTTTATATTGGAAATTCTGTTTTGTACCTCTACCAATGGATAATACATTACATTTATCAGGGTGGAATTTTAACATCCATGTTTTGACCACATTTCTAGGCTTGTCAGATCTGATTGCAGGTCATCACAATCAGATTGTTTTGTAATATGCTTAAAGATCTTTGTGTCATCTGCATAAAGATATAGACTGGATGTTTGTATTAGTTCAGGCATGTCATTTATGTAGATCACAAACAGAAGGGGGCCGAGCACACTGCCCTGCGGTATGCCAATAGTCACGGCTGCCCATTGAGAGTATGAGTCGTTTATACGTACTCGTTGACGCCTACGTACTCGTTGATGAGACACATACGGGACATGACGTGGCACTGCTCTCGACCCATTCCAGAGTAATCACAGTGATTGGGACGAGTACAATTTCTATGGTCCCACTCCCAGGCATTGTTCGTGAAGGGGCATGCACCTTTAATGTTCAGTCACCGAGGAGTATCTGATCCAGGAAGAGGATCAGTAACCTCAACCTCGAAACCAGAAATCCCAACAAGTGATTGGAATTCCGCCCGAAAACATGGCAATGAGTACAAAAGGAAAAGAGAATTAAACAAGTCCCCGTCTGAATAGTTAAAGTACGAGATCAGAAATTTCATGTACTGACTCTCTAGCTGCAGGAATTCAGCAGCTTTTATGAACCTGGGAATATTCATATCGGGTTTTATATACTGCAGTTGGCCCGACAGTATATATAAGGTCAAGGGATCAAAAATGTCATACGGTAATCGAATAGGGGTCTCCGAATGGCCATCATTATCTTTCAGTTCATCCGTGGCCTGACAATGCATGCGCAACACGCGAAACCAGGCGGAAGGCAGATGCACCATCAACGTACCAATCAAGAATAAAACAGCCATTGCAAATCCTAGCTTTCAGTCACCAGATCTAATACAATAATATATGCAAATATGTATATTTATAAGTATGTAAATTGGATGTAATTCTCCTGTTAGCCACTGTACAACAGGCTCAGCATGTAGTAGCTTTTTTTTTATCTTTCTTGAAATTGTAATCGCTCAGATTGATACGTGTCTCACTGAATACTCGTTAGAATTATTTGCTACCCAATCACCCAATCTGTATATCGTGTAGTACCTGTGTATTTCTTATTTGAATGACAAGACGCACAAACTATGGAAGCACCGAATCAATGCATGCAATCAAACTTTCGACCCTGCTGACCATTGCACTCTCAGGCAATGCATATTCTCAATTCAAATACACCGTTGTATATGAATTGAATTTTCAACTGCAATCCTAACACGTACTCATGCATCAACCTCAGGTGTGTACCACTATGACATTCAAACAGAAACACCCAGAGCCCTTTTTGCAACTCCGTTCATTGGATTAGGACTATCCCCGAAACACCATACCAACCGTTTCATATCGAACCTTTATTTAAAATCAATAGATGGATAAATACACTCTCTAATAACGACAAGTCATGCAAGTGATTCCATTCACACCTGTCATGATAAAGTATTCTATGCAATATGATATCACGGTGATGAAAGAGAGAAATGAATACATTCAATCTTGTCAGCCACTCGTCCACTCTTACACTATGCATCTACATGCATCTACACATCCGCAAAGGAATACATAACGAACAACAAATCAGTACAACATATGTATGCACAATAGTACACTATCCCTGAGTTGTATCAATACATGTAGTCCGACACAATACATAAATAATCACCCAATAATCATTGGCAGTCCTTTGATTACTTAAGTTACTTTGATTACTTAAGTATCTAGCAGAACACACTTCAGTGCGAATGAACCATTAATTAATTAATTACTGGGCGCTTGTTGAAAGGTTGTCTGAGATTGTCCTGTAATTTGTGATATTCATCTTTTTAGGAATTTGGCAATTTCAACATTTTGCCGATTGTATGTGAGAGTGAATGCAGGAAATGTCAATTTCCCTTTCTCCGAGATCTAACAATACTCACCACACCATTCTGTTACTTCTGATATATACAGCTGGCCCTGACAGCGGCTCTAGGATTATAGACTTAGAAAGCTTTACCGACTCCTGGGAACCGGGTACCCGGCTCCCCACTGCCGAGTACCCGTTTACCATAGAGCTCATATTGTTTGCATAGCCACCAAACAAGAGAAAACTATGGCTTGCCTCCGTGGGGCTGGGAGGCTGGGTCCGTAACAGAATGGTGAGTATTGTTAGATCTCGGAGAAAGGGAAATTGACATTTCCTGCATTCTCCTTCGATCAATACTCACCATTCTGTTACTTCTGATATACACCAGATTTGATCAGTAACCTGGTGGGAAGGGGCAAGCCATACATGCTAATTTTGCCCCTTGGAGAAAGATTTTAGACTTCAAACTTGACTAACGGAGACCTAAAAGGACCGTCAAGTTCACGGAACCGAATCACATTCGCGTCACAGCGCCCCCCCCCCCTTTTTCCTCCTAAGAAAAGGGAGAGAACTAACGAACATGTATCTCGCCTGAAACACCAATATGCCAAGAGGGTTAACTACTCCCTGCATATCGCTTGTATTAGCCTGGGAATGAGCATGAATATATAAGATGAATGAACATGATACATATACATAATACAAAAAACTCTCACTTGTTGAATTACCTTATGATAACAGGACTTCAGACGTACCGCCTACAACCATACACCGGTTCGGCCATCAGTGACACAATCTGGTTGACATCCTCTCGCTTGACCATGCCTGCTTTAGGTTCTTTTCTTACCAAAGTGAAAAAAGGGGAAAAGCAGTGTGGTCACTAACTATCGTTTCAAAACAGCTAAAGCGAGTGGATTGGCTGAGTCTGACACATCCCTCATATAGTAATCCGTAAATGAGGACTCACAGTGCCATTGTGCAACGGCCATGATGTCCTCTAACGGAACACCATTGTAAAGGGCGGTCGAGGTGGCTATTCCTCTAACATTGTGTGCCCTTACGCCCTGCACCTGGTGCCCAGTCGCCATCTCATGAGTAGTCTGAATGCATTCGACCACCCAACGAGAGATAGTATCCATGGATGCGGCGCCATAAGGCTTTTTATGGCAGATCCACAGATGTCTATCGTTCGACCGTAACGAGTCAGTCCGTTTCTTGTACTTAGTCAAAGCACGGACCGGGCACCAGACACTGGCATCACGATCAAACCTGGTTAACTTCGGTATAATGATCGGTTTGCCGGGATATCTCAAAGATTGGTTCTTTGACATAAATTCTGCTCTTGGCAGAAGACGCAGACCTTCTCCAGAAACAATAAATCGGTTCCTCTCTGCCGAAAGCGCATGGATCTCACTGCGCCTTCTAGCTGAGGAAGCTGCCAATAGAAAGACCGCCTTTAGAGTCAAATGCTTTAGACTAGCCGAACGCAACGGTTCGAATGGGTGCTTGGCCAGTACATTAAGCACTAAAGATAGACTCCAGGCTGGAATGACTACCGGTTGTCTCGGTCGGAGATTGCTCATTCCCTTCAACATCACATTTAACTGGGCCACCTCTGGACTATCCCTGTTGGCTAGACAAGGGATAACTGATGCCAAAGCTGACTTGTATCCAGCAACTGTGACGGGAGCTAGTCCTCAAAAGAACAGCTCACAGAGAAAGTCTGCTATTTGCTGATAGTGGATTGAAAGGTATCAATACCCTTTTCTTCACACCAGTCTGCAAATCTGTTAACCGTGTTGTTATATGACTTGAAGGTTGACCTCCTTCTCGCAGCCGCGATGAAATCAGCAGCCCATCGAGAAAAGCCTTCCGACGTGGAACGTTGTTTGATAACATCCACGCAGTCATTGAACATTTCGGGACGCTCGTGTAGGAAGCGTCCCTTGGCCTGGGAGATTATGTTCGGAATCTCGGGCAACTGCACAGGATTTTCCACCAGCAGATCTAGAAGATCCGTGAACCACGCCCTGCTCGGCCAATACGGCGCTATTAGCAGGACCAGACACGGTTCCTCCCTGACCTTCACCAAAACCTTCGGTAGAAGAATGGTGGGTGGGTACGCGTAAGCGTGCATCCCTCTCCAGCTTATCGCCAGAGCGTCTGTATCGACGGCATTTGGATCTGTAATCGGCGAGACATATGTCATGATTTGAGCATTTTCCTTTGTGGCGAACAAGTCCACGTTGGGTTTGCCCCAATGCTCGAAGATCCGTCGCAGAACTGGAGGGTTGAGGGACCATTCTGTTGGCAGGATTCTCTGTCTGCGAGACAAAGCATCCGCCAGAATGTTCAATCGGCCAGGAATACGAGCTGCTTTCAAAACAACCGAGTAATTCCTTCACCATTGAATCAAGTGCCACACCCTGATACACAGGGTGGGCGACCTGGTCCCGCCTTGGCGATTTATATATGATACTACTGTCGAATCGACCGGCCGTATCAATATCACCCTGCCCCTGATCATCGGAAGGAACTCTTCCAACGCCAGTTCCACTGCCATCATTTCCAACAGATTGATATGCAGCTGACTCTCCGGGAGAGTCCATGTGCCCGAGACCTGGTTCTCCCAGGCAGGCACCCCACCCTTCCAGCGATGCATCCGTGTAGACGGACAGCTGGGGGCGGGGTAGGTGCAGCGAAACCCGTAATAGGAGATTCTGACGCTGTTTCCACCATAGAAGATGCGATATTATCGGCTCCAAAACTGGCAACAGTTTTGACAGGGGTTCTGTTCTCTGTTTCCACAGAGACATCAGATACAACTGGATAGGCCTTCGCATTAGAGCATCGTACGGGATAACCTGCTCCATGGAGACCATCATGCCCAGCATCTGAAGGAACCGCCTCGCCTTGAATGTGGTTTCCCACTCGAAAACTCTTGAGGATGGCTAACAGAGACACCACTCTGGGCTCTGACGGGTAAACCCTGCCCTCCTCAAGGTCGAATCACATCCCCAAATAAACGAAACGTTGAGTGGGCATCAACTCGGATTTCTCCTCGTTGACTATGCAGCGTAGATCTGAAAGTAACTTCAGAGTCAGAGCAGTATCCACGTTCAACCTGGCTGCCGAGTCTGTCTTAAGCAGCCAGTCGTCTATGTAGGTGTGTAGCGCCACGTTCTCTTTTCTGAGAAACGCTGTCACCGCAAGGACCACTCTTGTGAAAACCCTCGGAGCTGTCGACAGGCCAAACGGGAGACTGTAAACTCCCATACTTGATTCTGAAACGCAAATCTCAGAAACCTGTGCCAACTCCGATTCATAGGAATGTGGAAATATGCATTTTTCAGATCGATCAATACACACCACATTCCTTTCCTCAATCCCGCATTACCGACCTCGGCGTTTCCATCTGGAACCGAGGCGTATGGATAAACCAATTTAATGGCCTGAGATTGAGTATGGGTCTCCATCCCCCTGTGCTCTTGGGGACAAGGAACATGTTTGAATAGAAGCCTGGAGTGTTTCGATTTGCTGGTTTTATTGCTCCCTTCAGAAGCAAACCCGACACTTCCTTTTGAACGGCTTCTAACTTGTCTGGCTCCCTTGGTACGGGTGTCCAGACAGGTGCCAAAGACAGATTTTGTGGTGGAAAGTCCCACCACTCCGGCATGTAACCCTGGGATAACCATCCCAGGACCAGGCTGTCTGACATCACACCTTGCCAGGCCTCGACGAAACGCATGAGCCTTCCACCCACCATAGACGCCTCGACGTCTAACGGGGTTGTCCGGCTCGCAGTCCGCCCCCCCCCCACTCTTTCTTAACGAGAGAGAGAGAACCATTTCGTTCTAGGCACGATGGGTATAACTGGCACCGCTGTTCCTGTCGCACAGGCGCGGTCCAGGCGGATATGAAGGGAGCTTTCGTACCCTCAGGTATGCTTCGGCCCCTTCTGTCCGCCCTTTGAGGCCTTACCCTTACCCTTCCCCTTGCCCTTCCCGCCTCTAGGGCGGTCAGGAGCAACATTGGGGAGGGTAGGCGCCTCTACAACCTTCCTGGGCTTCTTCGCCGGCGGCGGCTCTGAAACCCCAGCTGAAGCAGAAGTCGCAACAGGCCTAGCTTTCGCCTTGCCCTTATGCTTCTTCTGCTCCTTTGAAGGTTGTCCCGTTAGCGGTTTCCCCACAGGCCCTAGTGCATGCGCTTGCCGCACTAGCTCTAGCTGTAGGTTTACCGCTAACCGATTCTGCGCGATACTGACGGTATCCTCTAAGATGGCCCACGCTTGGCCACCGAAGATGCTAGGCCCTGTCAGGGGTGTCCCAAGGAGACGCTCCCTGACTGCCGTAGCCGGACGCATATGGTCAATGACCATTTGCCTCCTGGATTCCGTCACACGCGCTTGCACCCTTGCCAATGCGTCCATCGACAGCACCAGGCCGTCATTGACACATGAAAGCGCCACAGGTGGCACAGGTGGCCTGCCCCGCTTCAGCCCACACCGACTGAAGGAGACGATAAGAGTGGTTGACAGCGCTCATCGCTGCCCTCACACCCTCATCGCATAGGGACAGGACTTCTTCCTGGTGTACCTGAGACTTGTCCACAAGTGCCGGACCGGGGTGACCCGGCACAGCACTCTGGACGCCCAGTACCCATCGGTCATCCTCCGTGACCGACGGGACTACACCATACCTGTCGTATTCCCCCCGCGGAATACGACATCTTGCCCGCACCTCCCTGGAGGCTGCAGGGAGCTGACCCTTGGTCATCAGTTGTTTGCTATAAATAGCATCCAACCATTCTATGAACCGTGGATCCAGTCCCATTGACTGGATCCGGGCCGCGGGCAAAATCCCCGTCCTGATCGATGCAACCGACGGACGGGGCGCATCTTCATCGGCCATGGCCGAAACCACAGACGGGTCAACCCTGGCTAGCCACGCCAGAGCATCTGACCAATCTACCTCCGATGAAGACACCCCCGCAAACACGTCACCCGTTGACGTGCTCACGGGTCTGCCAGCCACGGCCTCCCAGCAAGGAGCCACGGCTGACACGCCAGGCACTCCGGTACCACACGGTTCCGCCGCCACCCCATGAAACACTCCGGTCCATGGGGTAGGTCCGCACGGAAACCGTATGGACCCGTAGCAGTCGCGGAACCATAGCCGGACACGGGCGCCCACGGCACCCCACGTCCGACTGCCGGACCAGGCGGGATAGGTGAGTACCACGCCCGGCCCGGCACACCCGTTCTCGTGACGGCTGGTGCCAAACCAAGCCACACGGAACCGGTGCACGGTAACGGATTTGCCTCAGCCACAGGCGGAGCCGCTGACCTGGCTTGCGCCAAACCAGACAAATGGAGGCCGGTTCCGTCTAGGACGGAATCAACCTCCATATTCTCCACCTGCGGCTTCACGGGCTGCAGCAATCTCTCCTCCTCGGCCTCCTCGTCTTCAGACTCCGAAGAGTCGTCACTAGACGAGTCAACCGTGGAACCGTCCTGGCGGACGGCTCCCACACCTGACGGACCGGCCACCGCTACTGGACCACCCGGAGGTGGCCGCAGAGAAACAGAAACCCGTCTGGCCGAAGCCAGACGGGACTGCCAGGGGGCCGTACGAGATGGCCCCCTCGGTAACCAGTCCAGAATCCTGTCCGAGGACAGGATCCGTACCAGGCATGGGGAGAAACTGCCCCCCAACCTTTGGTAGCAGGGACGACACCAGCGTGGTCAGAACGCTATGCAGAAAAACCCTGCAGAGCCGGACCAAACCACGCCGGCGGTGCCATCTCCGCCACCTCCAGCTGGGGACGTGGAGCACCCGCACCGGCCGAACCGGGTGCTCCACGATTTACTCTCGGACCGCCTGACCCCGCGTCAGACCCAGCCAAGTCCTTCTGGGCAAGGAACTTAACCATCGTTTCGACGGACCACACTGCACAAACATTACACCTATGATCTATATTACACAGGGCACACATAAAACAGACATGGTCCTTGAACATTACACGGACAAACTTATGGCAGTCGTCACATGATGGCGGGGCTGGCTTGGCCTATAAAATAAGCACAAACCTACAATAAACAAGCGGAACGAGACCCGGATGGAAGGCAGACAATTAATTTTCAAATAATTTGACTCATAAATTAACCGTAACCTCCCCACACCCCACCCCGCCACGTTACAACAACGATCGCATTGATTATGACGACAAGTACGCGGCGGGCACAACACACCCATAATAGATCCTCCAGGATGTGTAACGGCTCCAGGAATCATATCGCATAGCATTCAGGGTATATTTACTAATCAATATAAATTATACTCCTAACAAACGCAGCACGATATGTGAAGAAAACAACAAAATGTATAACAAAACTGCTGTCTCACACGGTAAAACCGCAGACCACACATCTACTCAAGAATTTTGAAACCACCGATCATTGCAAACCGATCGTGATCGCACGTAAACTTGATCATTCTAAAGTTTCCGGTACCATTTTTAGTACGCAGCACCCAGAATAAGATGCGCGAATTAATGAAAAGATTTTCTTCACATAAACATCCGAGCGACCGGGTGTGACGTCACCTGCTCGGATTCTACGGAGAACGACGTCAGCCAATATTCGTGTTAGAAATACCGTAGCAAACACCTATTTTCATATCTGCCGATCGCCTGTTGGGGTTTTTTTAAAGAAGGCGATCGTCTGGCATATATCGTTGTTAGCACACGTCCCAGATTCTATGGGGACAGAAATTGGAACATGCGACACAACGAAATTTAGAGACCTAAGTCTTTTAACTATGGATAATAAAGAACAATACAACCTGGTTGTCTTGGGCGGTATTCTCCATAGTCCTTAGTTAATCCTTTCAGAACACACAAACTATCACTGATTAAAGACTTAGATTATTTTAAAACACTAAAATCCTTAATGCAAAAAGCATGTATGGCTCTTGTCGCTATGCAAACAAGAATGAGCTCTATGGTAAACGGGTACTCGGCAGTGGGGAGCCGGGTACCCGGTTCCCAGGAGTCGGTAAAGCTTTCTAAGTCTATAATCCTAGAGCCGCTGTCAGGGCCAGCTGTATATATCAGAAGTAACAGAATGATGAGTATTGATCGAAGGAGAATGGGATAATCTCTCTTTGATCTAAGAGGCCTGGGTCAGAATTTATGCCCCTAGGCCATTGTGTTTATAATTATTTAATCCAGAACGATTCTCTTAGTTTTCTTTGTTTATCAGTTTCCTCTGTTGTGTCAGAAAGAGGGAGCTGTTCGATAGGCATAATTTCAAAGTCACGAGGGACTGAATGATCAGGAAGATTAAAATGTTCAGCCACATGTGTGTCTTCCTCTAGTCTAATATCTGAGAGGTGTCTAGTTGCACGCCATCCTAGTGGATTTTTAGTTTCGCCGACATACTGCTTTTGACACAATTTGCATGAAATTAAATAAATGACATTTTTAGAATCACAATCTAAAATTGACTGAATTTGAAATTTGCTTTTGTTTTGAAAGCTTGTGAATGTACTCTGGGAAGGAAGAAAACTATCCAATTTACACCTTTTCTTTTCGCATTTCCGAGATCCTCCATCACCAACAATCGGACGATTATGACAAATTTTGGTAGGCTGAGAATTTCTGGCATTATCCGGAATGAGTTCCAAATTACGCAAAGTTTCGGACTTTATTTTACGTAGGAACCGAGAAGAGTACCCTCTCGGTCTGAGAGCTTCGAATAAGGTCGAACATGATGATTCAAAGTTTTTCCTATAACTCGAATTTCGATGAAAGCGGATTATTTGTGATTTTACAAGTCCCTTGAAAGTATGCGGTGGATGGAATGATTTCTTGTGCAGTAGTTGATGGGAGTCGGTTGGCTTAAAATAAACTTTGTAGTCTAAGTAAACAGTTGTTTCAGACTTTATACCTTTGTATAAGGTTACATCCAGGAAATCTATGGACATCTCATCAATTTCAGCTTTTAGTTTGATATTCGGATCATGATTGTTCAGAATGGCTAAAAATTCATTAAATGCCTCTTTAGTATGTTGCCAGATCATGAAAATGTCATCCAGGTACCTGCGGTAAATGAGTGGCTGATTTGGACACCTTTTGAGTGCTTCCTTTTCCCACTCAGCCATGTAAAGGTTAGCAAAACCTGGGCTGAAACGCTTACCCATTGCGCAGCCACAAACTTGTTGGAAAATTTCACCAAAAGTCATTGCCTTTCAGACTCAGCTCCAATAGAGCTATTACTTCTCTGTCGGGCCTGTTGGTGTCGGGGTAGTCGGCAAATGCTCTACGAATTGAATTAAGACCATTTTCGATATCAATGTTTGTGTACATAGCATCGACGTCCATAGTAATTAAGAATGAATTTGGAGGGACCGAGATCTTAGAGACCTGGGCTAGAAAGTCTTCAGTGTTTTTCAGATAGCTAAAATGTCTGTTTGCAATTGGCTGAAGATGGTAGTCGATAAATTCACTAATCCTATATGATTCCGAACCACAATCTGAAATAATGGGTCGCCCTGGTGGAGTCATTGGGTCGGTCCACGAGACAATAGACTTATGGATTTTAGGAAGAAGATAAAATGTACGTGGTTTTGTATCATCTCTTGAATCATTCAGGTAGTGGAATCAAGGATGGGTCTACTGGCGAAATGACACTAACAACGGGTTCAGAGCGTTTTCTGCGTGATGATCTTCCACCAGCTACGCGCTGTGGTAGAGGTGCAAGAGCATCACGTGGAAACGGTGAATAGGGGGTGGTGGTGGCGATTCAGGGGGATGGATTAACAGGCGAATAATTACAAGGGGACGGCCTGTCATTTAGACGTTTAAGGGGTGGTGAAACCTCAGTGGGCGATCTTACTCTCTTCCTAGCCTGGGAGGGTGGAGCCACACATGTCTGTTCGACTGTTGGTTTACGCTTTGGTGTAAAAATTTTTGTGCCAACAGTCGAACGGAAATGTGGGTCAATAGGCCTAATGAAATCATAGAAGGCTGCAATAGCGCTTCCACTGAGCTTTCTACCATGGTTGTTCTTGGCCCAGCGGATGGCAATGGACTTAGCGAGGCCGAGGTCACGGTTGGGATGGTCTTGGGCGGAGAGGATCTGGGACATTAAACACCCTAGCTGACAGTTATAATGACCAATCAGCGTTCTCACCATTGATTTTGCCCACTCAGAGTTCACCGACCAAATGTCAAAGAGGATATCCTCATTTGGCATGGCCGGCTTCAGAAACTTACTTAGATCCCTTACCTTCTGGCCTAAGCCATTAGGCAAAGTATCCAACCTGAGGTGGTTGCTCAAAATACTAATATGGTGAAAGCACTGGATCACCATATAGTACAGCTTGACTAGGCGGGCTTGGGCAGACGGGTGGTGATGCGATTCACATGCCGCACCATCCCTTCGTCTACCTTTGCCCAGTCTGGCCATAGTGCACTTCTCAGTCAGGCAAATCCCAGTCAATCAATCAATCTTAATCAATCTTAATCAATCTTAATCAATCTTAATCAATCTCGATCAATCTCGATCAATCTCAATTAATCTCAATCAGTCTTAATCAATCTTAATCAATCTTAATTAATCTCAATCAATCTCAATCAATTTCAATCAATTTAAATCAATTTTAATCAATCTGTCGCTCCCTCTATATGTCACTCACACACTCAAACAACCAATCAATCTATCTATCAATCAATCAGAAACACTCATAATCGATAAACCCGTTAATCACGCAATCATTCAATCATTCAATCAATTAATCAACCAACCTGACAAACAAGCAACCAATCACAATCAATCAATCAATCAATTAATCACGTATTCACGTAAACAGGCGTACACTTTACAAATCTTGACAGATGGTCTGTCTTTATATTTCCTAATTCAAGAGGGGTTAACTTACAGAGCTGAAATGGAAGGAATATGGTTAGTAGCAATGATTAATGACATGTTAATATTTAATACCTAAGAACAATCAATACAGAGATAACAATAAAAATATTATAACTTACTCACAGCAATACAGTAATACAGTACTACACAAGAATACACAGAAATACACAGGAATACACAGGAATACACAGTAATGAAATTTTCCACATCGTCAGAGGGCTGGACGCGTTTCGTGTTGATACACTTCTTCAGCAGCCTATTAGACAAATCTACCAGTCCAACAGTTTGTCCTACTATTTATTGGGCAAGTGAATGTTTTTGAGACATAATCATTTTCTTTAAAGTTACTAAGTTGTTTGCTTTTAGGCACATGCCGCTAATAAGGTGTTATAATTCATTGTAATAATGTATTGTTGACTAATGGAGTTCTGGATAAATGAGTTGGTTTCACTTTGGAAAGGTGTCAAAGATTGAGCTACTTTCAATGGCTTAGCGGCGGACTGCTCAATGGTTCAAAGAGAAATATTAATCTGACTTTGATGTGAACCATGAGGTCATTTGAAAGGCACTTAAGTGACCTTTTCAAAGTATGATAAATAATTTGGATTGCAAAGAAAACATTTAAAAGAAATAAGTGATTGATGGCCTTGTTTGAAAATCTTTGATCTGAATGAGTAATTTTGATTTAAAATGTTTTTGCTTTGTGATATAATTACTCAAATGTCAACAGTTTCCATGGGCTTTGGTTTCAAAGATTATCATTGCTTTGAGAATAAAGTCATTTTCTGTGAGTAATTTTCTCCCTAAAACTGATAAATGAACAAACAAATCGTATGATTGAATGATACAAGGATAGAAGGAAAGAAGGATGGACATAGCTACCCAATCACCCAACCAATCAACCACCCAATCAACCAACCACCCAACCACCCAACCACTCAATCAACCAACCATCCAAACAAGTAACCAAACACCCAATCAACCAACCACCCAACCAAGTAACCAAACACCCAATCAACCAACCACCCAACCAAGTAACCAAACACCCAATCAACCAACCACCCAAACAAGTAACCAAACACCCAATCAACCAACCACCCAAAGAAGTAACCAAACACCCAATCAACCAACCACCCAAACAAGTAACTAAACACCCAATCAACCAACCACCCAACCAAGTAACCAAACACCCAATCAACCAACCACCCAAACAAGTAACCAAACACCCAATCAACCAACCACCCAAACAAGTAACCAAACACCCAATCAACCAACCACCCAAACAAGTAACCAAACACCCAATCAACCAACCACCCAAACAAGTAACCAAACACCCAATCAACCAACCACCCAAACAAGTAACCAAACACCCAATCAACCAACCACCCAAACAAGTAACCAAACACCCAATCAACCAACCACCCAAACAAGTAACCAAACACCCAATCAACCAACCACCCAAACAAGTAAACAAACACCCAATCAACCAACCACCCAAACAAGTAACCAAACACCCAATCAACCAACCACCCAAACAAGTAACCAAACACCCAATCAACCAACCAGCCAAACAAGTAACCAAACACCCAATCAACCAACCACCCAAACAAGTAACTAAACACCCAATCAACCAACCACCCAAACAAGTAACCAAACACCCGATCCACCACCCAATCCACCACCCAATCCACCACCCAATCCACCAACCAATCCACCAACCAATCCACCACCCAATCCACCAACCAATCCACCACCCAATCCACCAACCATGATGGAGGGCCGGAGGGAAAGATGGAAGGCCGGAGGGAAAGATGAAAGGCCGGAGGGAAATATGGAAGGCCGGAGGGAAAGATGGAAGGCCGGAGGGAAAGATGGAAGGCCGGAGGGAAAGATGGAAGGCCGGAGGGAAAGATGGAAGGCCGGAGGGAAAGATGGAAGGCCGGAGGGAAAGATGGAAGACCGGAGGGAAAGATGGAAGGCTGGAGGGAAAGATGGAAGGCCGGAGGGAAAGATGGAAGGCCGGAAGGAAAGATGGAAGGCCGGAGGGAAAGATGGAAGGCCGGAGGGAAAGATGGAAGGCCGGAGGGAAAGATGGAAGGCCGGAGGGAAAGATGGAAGGCCAGAGGGAAAGATGGAAGGCCGGAGGGAAAGATGGAAGGCCGGAGGGAAAGATGGCGTCACCGATCTATGTGTAGATCAATTCAATGAGTTTATTTGCACATCAAAGATACGCGTGATAGCCAAATAGTAGTGGTCTAGACTAATGAGCGCTTTTGTAATCTGCACCGAGATGTTATAAAGTCCCCGGACTGGAATTCCTAATATAATAGCGTAGGGCAATGTGTAAGTATTTCATATTCTATACATGATTTTTTGAAAAATAAAAATGAATATTGTGGTTTGGTGAGAGGGGACTAATAAGAAACCAGATACCCCATCTCTCGTCATACACACATACACACATGCATACACGCACGCACGCACACGCTCTTATGGCATTGAAGGAAACGTACCTGTTCTTGAGTAAGACGCCAATGTTTCCTGATTATCTATGGATCTATCACTGAGGTGGTCTGCATTTCATAAAAAAGGTTTCTTGATACCTGTGGAGAGAGAAGGAAGTGTGTTATGGAACAGTAGAAGTCGTAGTATCAATATCAGTAGTATTAGTAACCATAGTATTGCTAACAGTAGCACAAGTAATATCAGCATCAAAAGCATGCTAGTAAGGGAGATAGTGGGAGGGTAAGACTGAAAACGATGCCTTGATGGGGAATGAGTGAGGGATGGGTGGAGCGAAGGAGAGAGTGTGAGTAGGTGCAGTGGCGGCACCGGGAAATGTGTGTTAGGGGGGGGGGGCAAAAGAGGGGCATGTTTGTCCTAGGGGGTTAAGGTTTGTGGGTAGTCTGGGAAGTGTGGCCCTGCCCTGCTCCAAATGTTGGCTTGTTCCTGGCGGGGTGGGGGGGGGTGTGGTGTTGGGGGGTTCCCTACCGGGAAAATGTTTAAATTACATGCTCTGAGATGTCATTTTCTGCAATCTTAGTGATAAATAAACACCTTTACTTCGCTTCTTAAATCCTACCTTTTCCTATAAATTCAAGCCTGCTCTAATGACTACCTGGTGTTTCCAATATTATTGTCGAATACACCAGCGACCAGCCTAACATATGCATTTTTTATTATATCATAGCCAATTTCCCATTTATTTATATAAAGATTCAGTGGCCACAACCTTTTAGCTTCATCAGAAAGTAAATCTATAATTCAATCATAAAGCTGAGATTCAACAACTTTACTGCAAATATGGTAATCAGCATTAACACTTTAACCCTTACAGACCAGAACTTAGAAGCGAAAAAATCATAATATTGTATGGAAATATTATGTTGCATATTTTCAAACTAATATGACTGGAAGCTGTGTTGCTGCATATGAGAGGAACAGTTCTCAGGCAAATTTGTTTCAAAATAATCAACAGTGTACCTGTCTTAGACATGAAATTGAAAACCTGGACTACTAAGGATTGAAGAGTTAAATAAAATCACAAGTTTTCTGTCTCTGCGGTTGTTGTCTCGTTGATGTATTATATAGTAAATACTCGTAGAAAATAATGAACGTTTAGACTAATATAAGGCACATATTTGGAAACCTTCCGACCATTTTATCTACAAATATCCTCCATATCAATGTCTAATGCTCTCTGCCTATGTACACTTATCACGGTTAAGCTCTTTAGGCGACGGTCCTCCATTGTTGGTGCAGTGAACCTTTGATAAGTTTGAGTGTACATGTCCGTTCCCACCCAGCAGTGCATGCTGGAAGAGTTATAGCGATGTGAACGCATTTGGATAGCTTTGTAAATGCAATGTTCAGTGGTTTCAAAAATTCTGCAAATTCGATCATTGAATCAAAGATTTGTTGCCTCTCTCGATCATTCATTTAGCTTGCTGGGTTTCTATGCTGAGATCATCGAGATTCAATGTATAGTGTTCAGCTATGGATTTGATTATCTCTACATCTAATTGTCTTTTGAAGATCGGACCAAAAGCTGATAGGGATCAGAATATCCATAATTGGTCACCAGAAAATCGTCTTTGTAACTCATTCCCCAAATTTATCAACAGTTGGGAATAAAATATGTGTTTTAAAGTCATCAGATTTGTGTTCAGTATCACGCTTTCCAAGGGATGTCAAGATAGCATTGTATGTGATTAAGCACGCTTACTGGTCGGGATTCTTATGTATGTAGCCTGTAGACAGGATTTGTAAATTCTTCAACTCAGCCATCGACTCAGATGCTTAAAAATAGCATCGTATTACTTATCATGTCTGTTGTCTGTGGCTGGAGAAAGAAATAGTTTTGCTTATGTTTCCTGTCCTCGCATTGCTGTAATTTACTCCGGCAGCAATTCTGTATGCATCAATAAAATATTCATATGAAATATCTTCATGCAAATTTTTAGGAGGGGCAAGTAGTGGAGCAAACTATTTTTGCATGGGGCATTTTGCCACCCCATTTCCCACCCACCCCCACCCTTTGCCACGCCCCCCCCCCTCCCCCACACCCCCCCATCTCTCGTCATACACATACACACATGCATACACGCACGCACGCACACGCTCTTACGGCATTGAAGGAAACGTACCTGTTCTTGAGTAAGACGCCCATGTTTCCTGATTATCTATGGATCTATCACTGAGGTGGTCTGCATTTCATAAAAAAGGTTTCTTGATACCTGTGGAGAGAGAAGGAAGTGTGTTATGGAACAGTAGAAGTCGTAGTATCAATATCAGTAGTATTAGTAACCGTAGTATCGCTAACAGTAGCACAAGTAATAACACCGTGTCATGC
>CM067359.1:114322161-114351717 GCA_034401795.1 Chaetoderma sp. LZ-2023a
TGGAACCGCCTGTACATGTGTTGGTTTAGTCTGTTATGTCCAGTTCTGAGACGATAACAGGGTCACTTGCTCTGGCCTCGAGAGATGATGGTAGGCATCTTCTGATTGAGGTGTTCTATAGAGTGACTTGATGATAGTCTTCATCTCTGTATGCGTAACCATGTTTTCTGTCTGATTCTCTTCTGCACCCACCTTTGCCATCATGTCTGCTTCCTCATTTCCTCGGACTCCACAGTGTGAGGGGATCCACTGCAATGCTATCCGAAAGCATTTGATGGTTTGTAGTCCTTCTTCAAGTTGTGGCAGCTTACCTTTGGTGATAGCCTCAAGGACGGAGCGGGCATCAGATAAAAAGACACTCTGTGCAATAGGGTCTGCATTCTGCTAATGGTATTAGCTGCATGGACCAGTGCTTCGACTTCAGCTCTGTAGTTTGTGCAGTGTTTGCCTGTCGGTATTGCAGCTGACTCATGTTGTCCGTTTGGATACTGTATGTGCAGTCCGGCACCTCCGCTCCTAATTGCATCTTTGGCTGATCCATCTGTGTAGAGCCTTATCCATGTCTCCTGAGGGTACAGTTCTTCCAGCATGGCTAGGGTCAGGGCCTTCTTGCTCACATCACTGTGTTCATCTTTGGTTGTGAGATGAGGTACTGTGGTGCGAATAGCTATGCTCTCTAGTTTGTTTTCCCAGGGTGGAGGATCAAGGGTGTGGTTTGGGTCTTCTATTTGTGCTGGCAACATTTCTTGGTGTTTCCTTTGAAGTGCATTTGTCTCTTTCACAAAACTTGATCTTTTAAGTCTTCCTGATGACAGCTGTGCTTGCCTGATCTTCATCGGGTGGTTGTTGAACGCTTTGAACTTTGCAGCTTGGATCAGTGCTTTGCATTCCCTTCCTTTACTAAGTGGGGGGATGCCTGCTGTCTGCTCCATTTTTTCTATTGGTGTTGATCTCATTCCACTAGTGATGATGCGCAGTGCCTTGTTTTGTACTCTGTCGAGGTTCTGTTGAAGAGATTTAGCTGCTGTCATCCATGAGCTGGATCCATACTCAAGGTGTGGTCGTACGACACCTAGGTAGATGGTCTTGAGGATCCTTTCATTGGCACCCCACTTTGTTCCTGCCAGCTTCCTCATGATGTTTAGCTTTCTTCTGGCCTTTGCCTCTGCGTTCTGGATGTGCTCCTTCCATGTTAATCTTCTGTCATAGGTGACTCCCAGGTATGTCTGCTGGTCCTCGTACTCGAGTGGAGTACCGCCCAGTGTCAGATTGCCAACCTTGGTTTTGGTGGACAGTGAGAACAGCATGGCTGATGATTTTTCTTTGTTGATGGTAATACAAAAGCGATTGGCCCAAGCTGTAATTCTGTCCAAGACGAGCTGCATTCTGTACGTGGCAGTCGTTGTGTATGCCTCGGTGCACCAGAGTACGAGGTCATCTGCATAGAGGGCTGCTTGGATCCCATTGGGCAGCTCTGCTACAATATCATTAATGAAGAGTATGAACAGAGTTGGTGATACTACTCCGCCTTGTGGTACCCCTTGTCTCAGCAATACATCTGTCCAGATTGTCCATCCACCAGCACCCTAGCTCTGCGATTGTGTAGGTTATGACTTGGTCCATCGGAACATGTTGCCACCGATGCCTGTGCGCCGGCGCTTCACGAGATGGCCATCCTTCCACACCTTGTCAAATGCCTTCTGCAGATCAATTAAAGGCAGCTAGCATCACCTTCTTGGCTTGAAAAGTGTCCTCTATGACCTGTGCAAAATGTGTTGTTTGATCTTCTTTGCTCCTGTATCTTCTGAAGCCAGCCTGCTCTGAAACTATAGTGTTCTCCGACTCCAGGTACCACTGCAACCGCTGGTTGGACGATGCGCTCCATGGTCTTGCATATGCAGCTTGTAAGACTGATAGGACGGTAGCTCAGCACTTTCGTCTTGTTCTTCCCTTTTTTTCAGAATAGGAGTCATTCTGGCTTCCTTCCAGCACTGAGGGAACCTCTCCATTGGTCCAACTGAGATTAAAGATATCTAGCAACTTGCGGAGAGATGCATTACCAAGGTGTTGGATCATTTCATTCGTAATGCCATCTGGCCCGGGAGATTTCTTCTTCTTCAATTGGCGGATAGACTTCTTCAGTTCTGCTAAACTAATGTCAACTTTCATTGCATCGTGAGTGTTGGTGTCTGTTCTTTCCTTTTGCTCTTTTCTAACCTCTTTTTGACGCATTCGTGGTATAGAAATGTTGCTTTCTTTTGCATATGCCTTCGCAAAGGCATCTGCAGCCATCTTTCCTGACAGTGTTTGTCCATATTCTTCAAGAGTAATCTCCTCTCCCCCCCGACACCCTCATCCATTCAGTGCTTTAGTCAGTCTCTATAGCTTTATTGTGTCTCTCTCTAAATTAAACCCTGCCGTCGTTTCCCTCCAGCTTCTTCTTTTGGCCTCCAGCTTGGTCTTTAGATACCTGGCTTTAGTTTGTTGTAGTGTGAAGTGGTTTTCATAACAGGGATTACCCTCTGCATCTTCTCTGGCCTTGTCTAGTTTATCATCTGCTGCTTGCAGTTCTGTTGTCCAGTAGGGGCGGTAGTTTTTCCTGAATCCTCGAGGAATCGCTTCGTTGGCAGCCTTGGGGATACTTGAATTAAATTCTTTGACCGGCATTGTTGATGTTTCTCCCTTCTACTGCTATATTTTGGGTAAGCTCATTGGAATGAATGCCGAACAGACTCCAATTTGCCTTTTTGTAGTTCCACCTTGGATGTTGAGGTGAACTTGTTGAAATACTTCCAGAAAGAGAGAGGAGGACTGGGCGGTGGTCGCTTCCTCATAACTGCGATCCGACCACTCTACTGAGGTTTCTGTGAATGTCTTCTGTACAAAATGTCAAGTCCGGCGTTGTTGTCGAGTGCCACCGGTGCGAGTAGAAGGTAGGCTGATCTGTGGGATCGTTGACAAGTAAAAGGTGCTTTTCATCTTGCCATGCTTCAATGTCTTCTCCTCGTTTATCAAGTGTTCTGTATCCCCAACTCTGAGACTGGCTATTAAAGTCTCCCCGCAATGAGGAAGTGGCAGTCCGGGACCTGGATTGTGTCAAGTGAGAGATTCTTGTCATTAGGGCAGTAATAATTGACAATGTCAATCACAGAGTTGCTGGTTGTTACCTTGATCTTGATATATTCTGCCTCTTCCATAAAGATTTTGATCTGGCTGGCGTTCACGCTGTTTCGGACCAAGGTGATCACCCCGCCTTTCTTTCTTCCTCTTCGATCACACCGGAAAATCTGGTAACCTCTGATCTTAAATGGTTTTTCCTTCTTGCAGGTGTGTCTCTTGGATGCAGCAGATATCAATGTTGTTTTCGTACAGGAACTGTTCGAGCTCTGATTTCTTGTTGGTAACCCCTTCTGCGTTCCAGTGCATGATGTTGATACTGGGGTTCTCTTTGGGTTTGGTCTTCTCTTTCGGTTGGCCAGTAGCTCTCCATCCTCGTCTCCTGGCTCCACAAGACGAGTTGATGGGACCTCCAGTAGCTAAGGGTGGGCTCCTTCGAGGCGTAGAGCCCGGCGCTGCACCTGCCTGGCGGATCCTCACAGGGCGAGCACCATTTCATTTGATTCGATCTCCAAGTGTCATTCATTTGCGTTGGGCATAATACTCTGGTTAGCCCCTCCAAATGTCTGGATTGACACCCAGTGGTTACACCCCTGCGCCACGTTGAGGCCGAGCATATAGTCTTAAACAGGGGTCTGTGAATGATGATGCTAAAAGTTGTTGCAAATGTGCAGTGCAACAGTTTCCGGTAGTTATTCAATGAATTTCTCTTAAATTCTCAGATCGATGTTTTCTGAACGCTAAAAATTGTTAAACCTCAATGTCATACAATCTGCAATTGCCAAAGTAGCAACTTATATTCGGATTTGAAATCATGCTAATGTAAATCTCACAATCTATTCAGATCGTTACTCCAATATTGACGTGCTACTTTCTAAGTTTTTTTTATGTAAAATGTTAGTGGGTTCGGATTCTGTATGGTCAGATGATTAACTTGTAAAGGTGGCTGTATTTTGTACGGCAGTAAGTTGCTGTATTGCCACTTAATTTGGAAGCGCTTTTGCTGGCTGGAACCGAGTGAAATGTGCGCACAAGACCAATTCTCTGGTCACAGATTTAATTTTAAACATTTATTTGTGATAGTTGTATAGTTTGCATACTGCACAGTCGGAGAAAGGGAACGCTCAACGTCATGGCCCAAGGAGGCGGGTTTCGTTGCTGTAATAGCAGGTAACATAAGATTTTAACATTTCCGCCGTCTTATACTAAATTGTCACTAAGTCCTTAAACCTGTATTTTTAAGCAGGGTTTTCTAACCCGTTATCTGATTTCATTTTCGTACATGCTCGTATAATGAGTCCTTGTGGCCATGGACTAGGTTCTTGGAACTAGATACGTCTTATTTTCCGCTGCCAGTCATTTTGTCACGTTATTCGCTCATTTTCAAATGTGACTTAGTTTTTACGACCGGCCGCCATGTTGATTATTCAATCATTATTGTATAAAATTCATTAAGAGTACAACTCTCGGTAGACTGTATTGGATAGTCATGCATTTCGTCAGTAACATTTGATTAAGAGATGTATTCTTAAAATCGTCCATTTAGTAAATGCATTGAAATACATTGTGTTAAAATCAGCATTTGGAGCTAAAAATACAAGTCACGCTTCCAGATTTAGAAATTACTGAGAAACCGAAACTTCTTCTTGTTGCGGATATTCCACCACTTCGAGACGCAACCAATTATTTCTAGTTTACGAAGATTACATTCATGTAGGCACACATCAACAGTACACGTACGGAACAGAGAAATATTATCATCTAATATACGGCACTCGGAGTTTATTAAAAGTAAGACATTATTTTTTTAATATTTCAAATCTGTTCGCCAAAGTGCTAGGTCATTGTCAAATGGGCGTTCCCGATCCCTCTTGACGACGGCTTCAGTACTAAAATGTCATAGTCGAGAGATATTTTTTTTATTAAATTAAGTCAGTCGCACCCTTTTAAGGTTCAAGCTAGGATAGGTGAAACTGGATTGATTAGGTAATATCTTACAGTTCTACATTTTCTGTCTAATGGTTAACTTCTAGAACTGAAACTTTGACTGGTACATTTAAATTGTTTTCAAATCATTCTAAATTTGGATTCAAATGCCTGCACCCGTTGGCTGTTACAAACGTAGTCCGGTATTACATTAACCCAGCCACCACCCCACACACCCAAAGGAAAGCTTATCCTTCTTAGCAGGGGTGCAAGAGAAAAGCAGCAGGGTATAAACTCTTTCTTATGATGAATGTTGGTTAACTGTTTCCAATTAGTGAAACACTTTTAAACAACACTATTCTTTAAAAAGGGTTCTACAATTGAGCTATAAGTCTGCTTTATTTTCCCAGGCTATTACAATAGCGAGTTCACGCTTCTATAACCTAGGAAGTTAGCCTTAGGAGTCTAAAAATCAATGGCTACTCGATCACATTTAGTTAACTTGATCTCATTAGGCCGTGGGTTTGACATTTAAATTTCTTGCTAAATTGTCCGTATTTCAAGAGGGCAAAGATTAAAGGTAGCTTTTGGCCTATTTGCTTTGACATTTGTATCGTATTCTCAAGATCAAGGTTAAGAGAGAGAGATCAAGGTCATATGACTGGATCCTTCTAATTTTGATAATTGTTGCTTGAGAGAAACGTCAAGGTCTGTGTGTGCTAAGCTTCCGTTTCCTCGCTTACGCAGGCAGAGAGGTCACGCTGCCATTATCTGAAAGGTAGCAAGATATCTTCATTTCCTGACTACCAATTTATAAGGAGATCTATCTATTAGTTTTACTAAATCAATTCAGTCACCGGCTTCTCTAGAAGTTAAGTCTCGTTGGCGTCCTTATCCTCATTTTTATTGCGTTTGAATAGCTTTGCAGGCAAAATAATCTTGTTTTGCTGATTACCTCATGGTTTATCAGCGGCGCATGATTGCTTTCCTTGCCATGTTGTTCTAGTCAGTGCGTAGTTATTTTTCCCTTTGACTTGTTAGATTTCAGGATAGCAGTTTGTTGTCAGTGCTTTCCAATTGGTACTTATTGTCGGATTGCATTCATACTTGGTACTTGTATACCCGGCAACGTCGCTGAGCCCAGTCCTTTAATTTTCGGTGCTTGAACTTTGTCAGAGTACCTTCTATTTGGTACACGTTGCCAGGTTGTACTCGCCGGTACTTTGTTGCCAGATAGTGTCATCACTGTTACCCAGATAGTATTTCTAGTTATATTTAAACCGGATTAGTTTATTTTGGAGCGTTGTTGCCTGATGGTTATTTACAGCACAGCGTTTCCATGCATTGTTGCCAGATAGTGCGTCCAATCGCTGTCATAATTACGGTACCTAATCTGTGCAGCATTTACTTGCCAGATTGTTATTATTAGCCTCTAGGCTAGCTGATGTTTAGAGCAGACTAAGTGGCAATTATTTATAACATTCAACTTTGATGCAAATCACTTAGTCAGTTTTCAATTGACCCTTTTAAAATTGATTTTTTTATATAACCATTACACCTTTCTGGGACACAGTAGGGTAACGTGACATTTGAGCCATTAGTTAGCTACTATTCCATTAGCCATTAGGTGTTTCCGTTTGTTGCTATTAGAACAGTTGCTCTGTCCGATTGCAAATTAAGTTGCAAGCCTGGCCAACAAATTTTCAACTATTGACATTGTGGTTTAAGATCTATTTTCTTAGCAAGTTCGGTCTTTTCTTGTGGAACCTTTATATTGCATTACACATCCCGTAAGAACTCGATTCTTCTTTAGAACTTAGTAGATCAGCCACAGTCTTAGATAACTCATCAGGATTTTAGTGCCAACCCTTCCTATTGCATTTACAATACCCTCTCTACATCGCACTGTTTTTGCACTAACACCACATCTGCACACTTTACTCCTCAAGATGTCCACAGAGTCAATAGTTTGAGAGGTTCATGGACTGCAGGGAGATGGAGTCAATGACGCAGAGATGAAGCAGCTATCCGGCGACACCAGTGAACTTCAGATCCAGATCATTAGCAGGGTGATGGGCGGAGTGGCATGTGGGGAAATTCTTACCCATAGGCCCCATAAAACACATAATTAGCCGCCTTTTCTAGTTCCTTGTTTTAGTAGCGTCAGCTTTGGCCAGTTAAATCCCTATTTTATTACACTATCAAACTAAAACGGCAGCCTTAAAGAAGACTATTGTCGCCGAATCTTTCTAACAATTTCCTTCTAGTTTTATTGTCTGGTATCTGACGTCGTAATCAAAACGGGTCACTAGTTAGCTGATGTTACGATCAAATGAAAGGGGTCCGCCATGCACGTGTCTGCATTGTATGGCTTTCCTGAATTTACAATTTAATGGACATTATGATAGCAACAGCTCCAAGTCAAATTAGTTTCAAAATATTCTGTGAGATTCCTGGAATTCAGAGTTCGGAGTTTCAAATCAGTTCAAACACACCAACAAAGTGGGCGGAGCTTAGCTAGAAATGGGCGTGGCATAGGGAGAAATGTTACTCTATTGCTCCTAGTCGATGCATTGGCTACGATCAACTCAAATCATAAAAGTTTTTCAAATTGTAAAACAATGGAGTAATCCAGTTTTTAGCGATTCCCCGCCCATCTCGAGCTATTTCTAAGCTCGACTCACGCTTTGCCCATGCCGTGATCGAGCCGTGATCGATAGATCACTTCACTCTCTGAATCTCAATTTCCAGAAAACTATAAGGCCCTACTGCTAAGTTATTGAATATTTTGAAACTAATTTAACTGGGTGCTGTTGCCGCCTAAGGAAGTAACAGCTCTCAGTCAAATTGGTTTCAAAATATTCAACAGCATTTTTATTAAATAGTAAAGACATACAATTCGTACAACAATGTTTAGTCCGTCATCAATTATGCGCTCGTGACAAACTTATCTACACCATTTATGACGTAATTGATTATGATGTCAGCCTACACGTTACGTAGTTGATTATGACGTCATATGATTGACTGGGAAACTGGAATCCTCCATTAATTAATGTCCCGCTCATGGCCTCTGAGACACAGTTCCTGTTGAAATCGTAACCCAAATGTACAGCACGGATACGTTTGGAAGCTACCAAGTTAGAACCGGTGGGTGGACAACCTAAAAATGAGAATGTATTGTACTTTAATCACACGTTTTATCACACCTAGAAGCTAACGCCCGCGTTTAATTTCTATACATATCGTACTATTAATGAAAAAAAACAACCCCACAAATTTAATGTGGAATATTGTGAAAATAAATATATCCGTTAATTAGCAACTCCCATGCAATTAATAGTAATGCCTTTTTGAATATGTTTGTACCGATCAAGGATAAGACAACGAACCTGATTGGCTGATACGAAAATTAAACGAAATTAAATACGTAATCAGATAACTAGTTGGGAGCTTTGAATCGTTATTCACGCTGGTTGGCTGAGTGGACTGGCGCGCTCCGAGCAAGCTTTCTTACCTGTAATCATTTCAATGACAACTCGGTTCGCTCCAGGTAAAATTTCTAATTTTAATTTAGTTATATTTTTCTTCCAGTTTAATTATCAATAATTATTTGCAAATATAGTCATAATTGATTATATTGTACTATGGTCGTTCGCTGATCATACCGCCAGTCCTGTAAGTGACTATCGACATGATCATAAGCGTTAAGTGCGTGGATCCATGGTTTATTAGAGTGCGCCGTGCGGCCTGGAACCTCCGTCTTCAGCACTCGAGGTTTCTGTCAGGGTTACCTCACCCTTACCTCCTTTAGTCGCCTCTTACGACATGCAGAGGATACGGAAGGTGTATTCTAAACCCCACCTACAGGGCCTACTGTGAAGATCCAATTTGGATATCATTCCACAATGGTTACGATTTTCGCTCCTGAAATTACGATTTAATAAGCTCTGTTCTACTGAACATTTTGAAACTAAAATGATTGCCGAGATATTCAACAGCTTACCTGTACAATTATCTTGAAATTTGGATTCAAGGAATTCACGATTTAAAATATTAAAGTCCACCCATCCTTAAACCACACATCAACCATTGCGCACAAGGATGCGATAACCGTAACTCGTAACTGTAATATTTTAGTCACATTTCAATTTTTTCTACCAAATTTATTATGGTATTTGCTTCCAGATGTTTCTAGATCTTTCTAGATTTTCTTAACCATTAATATGTTAACCCATTCTAGATCTGCACATATTTGTGATATTTACTACATGGTAATTATTAAATAATCTGCTTGTTCGCAATGGTAATCTGAATGAAAGATATTACTACTTAAGGCAGCAACAACCTTTAGTCAAAATTCTAAACAGACTACATTGAGCTACGTTAGAAACCCAGAGCTCCTCCACCACCCCTCCCCATCACGCCACCCTACCCTCCCCTCCCTTTCACCTCCCTCAATTCCATCATCCCTCCATTCGCCTCCATCACCTCTCTCCACCACCTCATCCATAACCCCACCCCACCCCACCTCCATCCATCCCCTCCACACTCTCTCTACATCCCTCCCTCCTGTATCCCCCTCTATCCCCCTATCCACCACCCACCCAGTTATCCCTTCGCTCCACCTCTATCTATCACCACACCCCGCCCATCCGCCGCCTCGATCCATCCCATTCATCCTTCCCCTCCATCCCCACTCCAACACCCTCCATCTCTTCCCCATCCATCCCCTCCCGCTCCAACCATCCCCTCTCTATTCTCCCACCCTCTCCATCCATCCACTACCTACATCCGTGCCCTCTCCATCCACCCACCCACCACACCCCTCCCCTCAATCCATACCCTCCATCACCTCCACCAACCCCCACATCTCCGTCCCACACGTTCACATTTCCTCAACATCCATACCCCTTTCAACCACCCTTCCACCCCTCCATCCACACTCACCCATCCAACCAAACTCTATACACCTTCATCTACCCTTCCCCTCCCTCTCTCCAACCTTCCTCCCGTGTCCCTCAATCCATCGCCCCTCCCTTTCCCTCCCTCCAACCACCCCTCCCTCGATCCCTGCATCCATCCATCCCTACTTCGCTCGCTCCCCTTACCTCCCTCCCTCTCCATCTATACCTCTACCATCACTCCATCCATCCTTCCGTCCCTCCCTCCATCCATCCCTCCGCCCGTCCCTCCACCCCTCCTACCACCCATCCTTCCATCTATTCAACCACCAAGCCATCCATCCGTCTGTCCGTCCGCCCATCCTTCCGTCCGTTCGTCATTCCGTCAGTATGTCCGTCATTCCGTCAGTTCGTCCGTCCGTCAATCCCATTCCCACATTCCATTCCCACACCCTATTCCCACCCCAATCACCCATCCCATTCCCCACTCCATCCCCATTCCACCCATCCCATCGAATCCCTACACCCCACACCACATCCGAACCTCCCATCCAATTCCACCCCATCCCATCCCACCGCCGATCCCACCCCACCCATCCCAACACCTATCCCACCCCTCTCATCTCATCCCCATCCCTCCAATCCCATCAATACATCCATCCCATCCCATCCCATCCATCCCTGAATCCGTTCGTCCGTATGTCTATTCATCCTGCAACCCACCCACCCATCCACCCACCCAGCCACCAATCACCCACCAAACCATCTACCCATCCATCAAACCTGTGTATCTATCTACCCATTGATCTAGCGATCTATCTCGATCTTGCGCTCTCTCACGTTCTACCATGCTTTATCACCATCTTTCTCACTGGCTCTTTCGCAGCCACCACCCACACACCCTAACCTCATCTCCAGCACTTACTTTCTCTCCTCTTCTCTCCTCACATTTCTTATCCTCTCGCCCTATTTTCTTCTGGCTCTCACTTTCCTCATGTCTCTCTCACGCATACTCTCCCCTCCTCCTCTCGCTCCACCCACCCCTCACCACTGCCACCACCCACATTCTCTTCCCCTTTCTCTCTCCCTCCACCCTCTCCGGCACTTCTCATTTTATCTTAATCGTTTAATCTTTACATCACTAGCATTCACTGGCTCCTCGCTCTAACCTCACATCTACTCAGTGGCGGCGCCACGGGGGGGGGGGGGGGGTGACCAATTATGGATATTCTGATCCCTATCAGCTTTTGGTCCATCTTCAAAAGACATTTAGATGTAGAGATAATCAAATCCATAGCTGAACACCATACATTGAATCTCGATGATCTCAGCATAGAAATCCAGCAAGCTAAATGAATAATCGAGAGAGGCAACAAAATCTTTGATTCAATGATCGAATTTGCAGAATTTTTGAAACCACTGAACATTGCCTTTACAGAGCTATGCAAACGCGTTCACATCGCTATAACTCTTCCAGCATGCACTGATGGGTGGGAACGGACATGTACACTCAAACTCATCAAAGGTTCACTGCACACAACAATGGAGGACCGTCGCCTAAAGAGCTTAACCGTGATAAGTGTACATAGGCAGAGAGCATTAGACATTGATATGGAGGATGTTGTAGATAAAATGGTCGGAAGGTTTCCAAATATGTGCCTTATATTAGTCTAAACGTTCATCTTTTTCTACGAGTATTTACTATATAATACATCAACGAGACAACAACCACAGAGACAGAAAACTTGTGATTTTATTTAACTCTTCAATCCTTAGTAGTCCAGGTTTTCAATTTCATGTCTAAGACAGGTATACTGTTGATTATTTTGAAACAAATTTGCCTGAGAACTGTTCCTTTCATATGCAGCAACACAGCTTCCAGTCATATTAGTTTGAAAATATGCAACATAATATTTGCATACAATATTATGATTTTTTCGCTTCTAAGTTCTGGTCTGTAAGGGTTAAAGTGTTAATGCTGATTACCATATTTGCAGTAAAGTTGTTGAATCTCAGCTTTATGATTGAATTATAGATTTACTTTCTGATGAAGCTAAAAGGTTGTGGCCACTGAATCTTTATATAAATAAATGGGAAATTGGCTATGATATAATAAAAAATGCATATGTTAGGCTGGTCGCTGGTGTATTCGACAATAATATTGGAAACACCAGGTAGTCATTAGAGCAGGCTTGAATTTATAGGAAAAGGTAGGATTTAAGAAGCGAAGTAAAGGTGTTTATTTATCACTAAGATTGCAGAAAATGACATCTCAGAGCATGTACTTTAAACATTTTCCCGGTGGGGAACCCCCAACACCACACCCCCCCACCCCACCCCGCCAGGAACAAGCCAACATTTGGAGCAGGGCAGGGCCACACTTCCCAGACTACCCACAAACCTTAACCCCCTAGGACAAACATGCCCCTCTTTTGCCCCCCCCCCTTAACACACATTTCCCGGTGCCGCCACTGCACCTACTCACACTCTCTCCTTCGCTCCACCCACCCCTCACTCATTCCCCATCCAGGCATCGTTTTCACTCTTACCCTCCCACTATCTCCCTTACTAGCATGCTTTTGATGCTGATATTACTTGTGCTACTGTTAGCGATACTACGGTTACTAATACTACTGATATTGATACTACGGCTTCTACTGTTCCATAACACACTTCCTTCTCTCTCCACAGGTATCAAGAAACCTTTTTTATGAAATGCATACCACCTCAGTGATAGATCCATAGATAATCAGGAAACATGGGCGTCTTACTCAAGAACAGGTACGTTTCATGCAATGCCGTAAGAGCGTGTGCGTGCGTGCGTGTATGCATGTGTGTAATTGATCTACACATAGATCGGTGACGCCATCTTTCCCTCCGGCCTTCCATCTTTCCCTCTGGCCTTCCATCTTTCCCTCCGGCCTTCCATCTTTCCCTCCGGCCTTCCATCTTTCTCCTTCGATCAATACTCACCATTCTGTTACTTCTGATATACAGCTGGCCTTGACGGCGGCTCTAGGATTATAGACTTAGAAAGCTTTACCGACTCCTGGGAACCGGGTACTCGGCTCCCAACTGCCGAGTACCCGTTTACCATGGAGCTCATTCTTGTTTGCATAGCAACAAGAGCAATACATGCTTTCTGCATTAAGGATTTTAGTGGGGTTTTTTATGAAACAAAAGATCTAAGTCTTTAATCTGTGATAGTTTGTGTGTTCGTGAAAGGATAACTAAGGACTATGGAGAATACCGCCGAAGATAACCAGGTTGTATCGTTCTTTATTATCCATAGTTAAAAGACTTAGGTCTCTAAATTTCGTTGTGTCGCATGTTCCAATTTCTGACCCCATAGAATCTGGGACGTGTGCTAACAACGATATATGCCAGACGATCGCCTTCTTTAAACCCCAACAGGCGATCGGCAGATATGAAAATAGGTGTTTGCTACGGTATTTCTAACACGAATATCGGCTGACGTCGTTCTCCGTAGGATCCGAGCGGGTGACGTCACACCCGGTCGCTCGGATGTTTATGTGAAGAAAAATTTTTCATTAATTTGCGCATCTTGTTCTGGGTGCTGCGTACTAAAAATGGTACCGGAAACTTTAGAATGATCAAGTTTACGTGCGATCACGATCGGTTTGCAATGATCGGTGGTTTCAAAATTCTTGAGTAGATGCGTGGTCTGCGGTTTTACCGTGTGATACAGCAGTTTGTTATACATTTTGTTGTTTTCTTTACATATCGTGCTGCTTTCGTTAGGAGTATAATTTATATTGATTAGTAAATATACCCCGAATGCTATGCGATATGATTCCTGGAGCCATTACACATCCTGGAGGATCTATTATGGGTGTGTTTGATGCCCGCCGCGTTCTTGTCGTCATAATCAATGCGATCGTTGTTGTAACGTGCCGGGGTGGGGTACGGGGAGGTTACGGTTAATTTATGAGTCAAAATTATTTGAAAATTAATTGTCTGCCTTCCATCCGGGTCTCGTTCCGCTTGTTTATTGTAGGTTTGTGCTTATTTTATAGGCCAAGCCAGCCCCGCCATCATATGATGAATGCCATAAGTTTGTCCGTGTAGTGTTCAAGGACCATGCTTGTTTTAGGTGTTCCCTGTGTAATATATACACCTGTGCAAAAGTTAAGCACCACCCTATTTTTACGCACATGCGAGGGTATATTCATGTGCTATGAAGAAAGCAATAGCATAAACATTTATGTACCCATCCATCTTAGTGCAAGAGGTAATAATGCAACTAGAGGAATGCTGATTATGATGGTGGGGAAACACTGTATGTTTTTGTTTGAACTTGAAAACGAGGCCTGAATATGGTTACGTTGACACAACTGACAACTATTGCCCTACAGTTGACACACGTGGCTAGATTGTCATTAATGGTGTCTGAAAACGAAGTTTAACATCTGTGCACGAGTTTGAGACTGTCATTATTAATACCAGGTATATCCACCTTGTGCCTAGATGACGGCCTGGACACGACGTCTCATGCTGGTCACCAACCGACTTATACGCCATTGTGGTATTCGTTGCCATTCAAGATGGAGTGCGTCTGTTAATTCCTGTAGGTTCTGTACAGGAGGATCCCTCCTTATCACCATGTTTCCCAGAATGTCCCAGATATGCTCAATAGGGTTCATGTCAGGGCTCCTTGCTGGCCATGGTAGGGTTTCGATGGCATTCTGGCGGAGGTATTCATGCACAGCTCTAGCACGATGTGGTCGGGCATTGTCATCCATGAATATAGGGTGGGTTCCAGGTGCATGATTTACAAAATGAGGGACCACAACTCTATCCAGTATGGAATCTTGATATCTTTGTCCATTTAGTGTTCCAGGTACAGTCAACAGATCCAGCTTACAATCAAATGAGATGCACCCCCATATCATAACGGAACCTCCACCAAATGGAACTTCTTCCATGATGTTACGTTGGTCGTACGCCATGCGTCTGGACCTCCATACACGAGTTCGACCATCTGTGGCATGAAGCAGGAACCGACTTTCATCGGACCAGTGTACCCGTCTCCAGGATCTCATGTTCCAGTGTCTTCTTTCGTTGCACCACCTCAGACGCTCCTCTTTGTGGTGTGCAGTGAGGAGAGGACGTCTGACAGGTCTCCTAGCTTTCATCCCAGCAGCATACAGTCTCCTTTTGACGGTAGACATTGACACTCTATTGCGCGTTTCCCATTGCTGGCTGAGCACTCTGCTGTTGGTGAATGGAGATCTCCTAACAAGGCGTACTAGGGCTCGATCATCATGGGCAGTAGTCTTCTTCGGTCTTCCAGATCTAGGCCTGTCCTTCACCTCGTTAGTTTGCCCATGTTTTGCAATCAAACGACTGATTACAGTATGGTTAATGTTCAGCTGTCTGCCAATCTCTCTGCATGACATACCAGTGGTATGCATGCCTATGATTTGCCATTTCACACGATCACTTAACCTTCGTCTTGCCATAGCAGTTCACAATCAAGAGCTAATTCTCTCTGTACAAATAAACCACGTCATGAACACAAAATTCCTAATCTTGTCGCCTAAATCTGTATGTAATGTTCTACACCTCAAACTGGACTTTTACATAACTGAACACGTGTGCTGTTTCCCGCCACGCACGGGCATCAAGCGGCGTGAAGTCATGCATGCATGTGCATTTCGTACTTGGAATTATGTCAGCTAACGCGGGGACAAAAAGTATGGCAGCCTAGTTGTACCATCATGTTTCTACGTTCTATTGTTTTTGCTGGTGCTTAACTTTTGCACAGGTGTATAGATCATAGGTGTAATGTTTGTGCAGTGTGGTCCGTCAAGATGACGGTTAAGTTCCTTGCCCAGAAGGACTTGGCTGGGTCTGACGCGGGGTCAGGCGGTCCGAGACGAAATCGTGGAGCGCCCGGTTCGGCCGGTGGGGTGCTCCACGTCCCCAGCTGGAGGTGGCGGAGATGGCACCGCCGGCGTGGTTTGGTCCGGCTATGCAGGGTTTTCTGCATATCGTTCTGCCCACGCTGGTGTCGTCCCTGCTACCAAAGGTTGTGGGGGCAGTTTCTCCCCATGCCTGGTACGGATCCTGTCCTCGGACAGGATTCTGGACTGGTTACCGAGGGGGCCGTCTCGTACGGCCCCCTGGCAGTCCCGTCTGGCTTCGGCCAGACGGGTTCTGTCTCTCTGCGGCCACCTCCGGGTGGTCCAGTAGCGGTGGCCGGTCCGTCAGGTGTGGGAGCCGTCCGCCAGGATGGCTCCACGGTTGACTCGTCTAGTGACGCCTCTTCGGAGTCTGAAGACGAGGAGGCCGAGGAGGAGAGGTTGCTGCGGCCCGTGAAGCCGCAGGTGGAGAATATGGTGGTTGATTCCGTCCTGGACGGAACCGGCCTCCATTTGTCTGGTTTGGCGCAAGCCAGGTCAGTGGCTCCGCCTGCGGCTGAGGCCAATCCATTACCGTGCACCGGTTCCGGGCAGCTTGGTTTGTCACCAGCCGTCACGGGAACGGGTGTGCCGGGCCAGGCGTGGTACTCACCTATCTCGCCTGGTCCGGCAGCCGGACGTGGGGTGCCATTGCCGCCCGTGTCTGGCTACGGTTCCGCGACTGTTATGGGTCCTTACGGTTTTCCGTGCGGACCTACCCCATGGACCGGAGTGTTTCATGGTGTGGCGGCGGAACCATGTGGTAGTGGAGTGCCTGGCGTGTCAGCCGTAGCTCCTTGCCGGGAGGCCGTGGCTGGTAGACCCGTGAGCACATCAATGGGTGACGTGTTTGCAGGGCTGTCTTCGTCGGAGGTAGATTGGTCGGATGCTCTGGCATCATTCACTGCACCTACCCCACCCCCAGCTGTCCGTCTACACGGATGCATCGCTGAAAGGGTGGGGTGCCTGCCTGGGAGAACACCAGGTCTCGGGCACATGGACTCTCCCGGAGAGAGAGTCAGCTGCATATCAATCTGTTGGAAATGATGGCAGTGGAACTGGGGTTGGAAGAGTTCCTTCCGATGATCAGGGGCAAGGTGATATAGATACGGTCGGACAATTCGACAGTAGTATCATATATAAATCGCCGAGGCGGGACCAGGTCGCCCACTCTGTGCATCAGGGTGTGGCACTTCATTCAATGGTGCAGGAATTACTCGGTTGTTTTGAAAGCAGCTCATATTCCTGGCCGATTGAACATTCTGGCGGATGCTTTGTCTCGCAGACAGAGAATCTTGCCAACAGAATGGTCCCTCAACCCTCCGGTTCTGCGACGGATCTTCGAGCATTGGGGCAAACCCAACGTGGACTTGTTCGCCACAAAGGAAAATGCTCAAATCATGACATATGTCTCGCCGATTCCAGATCCAAATGCCGTCGATACAGACGCTCTGGCGATAAGCTGGAGAGGGATGCACTCTTACGCGTACCCACCCACCATTCTTCTACCGAAAGTATTGGTGAAGGTCAGTGAGGAACCGTGTCTGGTCCTGCTAATAGCGCCGTATTGGCGGAGCAGGGCGTGGTTCACGGATCTTCTAGATCTGCTGGTGGAAAATCCTGTGCAGTTGCCCGAGATTCCGAACATGATCTCCCAGGCCAAGGGACGCTTCCTACACGAGCGTCCCGAAATGTTCAAATTGACTGCGTGGATGTTGTCAAACAACGTTCCACGTCGGAAGGCTTTTCCCGACAGGATGCTGATTTCATCGCGGCTGCGAGAAGGAGGTCAACCTTCAAGTCATATAACAACAAGGTTAACAGATTTGCAGACTGGTGTGAAGAAAAGGGTATTGATACCTTTCAATCCACTATTCAGCAAATAGCAGGCTTTCTCTGTGAGCTGTTCTTTTCAGGACTAGCTCCCGTCACAGTTGCTAGATACAAGTCAGCGTTGGCATCAGTTATCCCTTGTCTAGCCGACAGGGATAGTCCAGAGGTGGCCCAGTTAAATGTGATGTTGAAGGGAATGAGCATTCTCCTTCGATCAATACTCACCATTCTGTTACTTCTGATATACAGCTGGCCCTGACAGCGGCTCTAGGATTATAGACTTAGAAAGCTTTACCGACTCCTGGGAACCGGGTACTCGGCTCCCAACTGCCGAGTACCCGTTTACCATAGAGCTCATACTTGTTTGCATAGCAACAAGAGCAATACATGCTTTCTGCATTAGGGATTTTAGTGTTTTAAATAATCTAAGTCTTTAATCGGTGATAGTTTGTGTGTTCTGAAAGGATTAACTAAGGACTATGGAGAATACCGCCCAAGACAACCAGATTGTATTGTTCTTTATTATCCATAGTTAAAAGACTTAGGTCTCTAAATTTCGTTGTGTCGCATGTTCCAATTTCTGACCCCATAGAATCTGGGACGTGTTCTAACAACGATATATGCCAGACGATCGCCTTCTTTAACCCCCAACAGGCGATCGGCAGATATGAAAATAGGTGTTTGCTACGGTATTTCTAACACGAATATCGGCTGACGTCGTTCTCCATAGAATCCGAGCGGGTGACGTCACACCCGGTCGCTCGGATGTTTATGTGAAGAAAAATTTTTTCATTAATTCGCGCATCTTATTCTGGGTGCTGCGTACTAAAAATGGTACCGGAAACTTTAGAATGATCAAGTTTACGTGCGATCACGATCGGTTTGCAATGATCGGTGGTTTCAAAATTCTTGAGTAGATGCGTGGTCTGCGGTTTTACCATGTGAGACAGCAGTTTGTTATAGATTTTGTTGTTTTCTTCACATATCGTGCTGCTTTCGTTAGGAGTATAATTTATATTGATTAGTAAATATACCCTGAATGCTATGCGATATGATTCCTGGAGCCGTTACACATCCTGGAGGATCTATTATGGGTGTGTTTGTGCCCGCCGAGTGCTTGTCGTCATAATCAATGCGATCGTTGTTGTAACGTGGCGGGGTGGGGTGCGGGGAGGTTACGGTTAATTTATGAGTCAAAATTATTTGAAAATTAATTGTCTGCCTTCCATCCGGGTCTCGTTCCGCTTGTTTATTGTAGGTTTGTGCTTATTTTATAGGCCAAGCCATCCCCGCCATCATGTGACGACTGCCATAAGTTTGTCCGTGTAATGTTCAAGGACCATGTCTGTTTTAGGTGTTCCCTGTGTAATATAGATCATAGGTGTAATGTTTGTGCAGTGTGGTCCGTCGAAATGATGGTTACGTTCCTTGCCCAGAAGGACTTGGCTGGGTCTGACGCGGGGTCAGGCGGTCCGAGAGGAAATCGTGGAGCGCCCGGTTCGGCCGGTGGGGGTGCTCCACGTCCCCAGCTGGAGGTGGCGGAGATGGCACCGCCGGCGTGGTTTGGTCCGGCTATGCAGGGTTTTCTGCATAGCGTTCTGCCCACGCTGGTGTCGTCCCTGCTACCAAAGGTTGGGGGGCAGTTTCTTCCCATGCCTGGTACGGATCCTGTCCTCGGACAGGATTCTGGACTGGTTACCGAGGGGGCCGTCTCGTACGGCCCCCTGGCAGGCACGTCTGGCTTCGGTCAGACGGGTTCTGTCTCTGCGGCCACCTCCGGGTGGTCCAGTAGCGGTGGCCGGTCCGTTAGGTGTGGGAGCCGTCCGCCAGGATGGCTCCACGGTTGACTCGTCTAGTGACGGCTCTTCGGAGTCTGAAGACGAGGAGGCCGAGGAGGAGAGGTTGCTGCGGCCCGTGAAGCCGCAGGTGGAGAATATGGAGGTTGAATCCGTCCTGGACGGAACAGGCCTCCATTTGTCTGGTTTGGCGCAAGCCAGGTCAGCGGCTCCGCCTGCGGCTGATGCTAATCCGTTACCTTGCACCGGTTTGGCGTGGCTTGGTTTGTCACCAGCCGTCATGGGAACGGGTGTGCCGGGCCAGGCGTGGTACTCACCTATCTCGCCTGGTCCGGCAGCCGGACGTGGGGTGCCGTTGGCGCCCATGTCCGGCTATGGTTCCCGACTGTTACGGGTCTGTACGGTTTTCCGTGCGGACCTACCCCATGGACCGGAGTGTTTCATGGGGTGGCAGTGGAACCGTGTGGTAGCGGAGTGCCTGGCGTGTCAGCCGGGGCTCCTTGCCGGGAGGCCGTGGCTGGCAGACCCATGAGCACTTCAACGGGTGACGTGTTTGCGGGGGTGTCTTCATCGGAGGTAGATTGGTCAGATGCTCTGGCGTGGCTAGCCAGGGTTGACCCGTCTGTGGTTTCGGCCACGGCCGATGAAGGTGCGCCCCGTCCGTCGGTTGCATCGATTAGGACGGGGATTTTGCCCGCGGCCCGGATTCAGTCAGTGGGACTGGATCCACGGTTCATAGATTTGTTGGATGCTATTTATAGTAAACAACTAATGACCAAGGGTCAGCTCCCTGCGGCCTCCAGGGAGGTGCGGGCAAGATGTCGTTTTCCGCGGGGTGAATACGACAGGTATGGTGTAGTCCCGTCGGTCACGGAGGATGACCGATGTGTACTGGGAGTCCAGAGTGCTGGGTCGGGTGGCCCCGGCCCGGCACTAGTGGATAAGTCCGAGGTACACCAGGAAGAAGTCCTGTCCCTATGCGATGAGGGTGTGAGGGTAGCGATGAGCGCTGTCAATCACTCTTATCGTCTCCTTCTGTCGGTGTGGGCTGAAGTGGGGGCAGGCCACCCTGTGCCACCTGTGGCGCTTTCATGTGTTAATGACGGCTTGGTGCTGTCAATGGACGCATTGGCACGGGTGCAAGCGCGAGTGACGAAGTCCAGGAGGCAAATGGTCATTGACCATATGCGTCCGGCTACGGCAGTCAGGGAGCGTCTTCTTGGGACGCCCCTGACAGGGCCTAGCATCTTTGGTGGCCAAGCGCGGGCCATCTTAGAGGACACCGCCAGTATCGCGCAGAATCGGTTAGCGGTAAATCTACAGCTAGAGCTAGTGCGGCAAGCGCAAGCACTAGGGGCTGTGGGCAAACCGCTAATGGGACAGCCTTCAAAGAAGCAGAAGAAGCATAAGAGCAAGGCGAAAGCCAGGCCTGTTGCAACTTCTGCTTCAGCTGGGTTCTCGGAGCCGCCGCCGGCGAAGAAGCCCAGGAAGGTTGTAGAGGCGCCTACCCTCCCCAATGTTGCTCATGACCGCCCTAGAGGCGGGAAGGGCAAGGGGAAGGGTAAGGGTAAGGCCTCAAAGGGCGGACAGAAGGGGCCGAAGCATACCTGAGGGTACGCAAGCTCCCTTCATATCCGCCTGGACCGCGCCTGTGCGACAGGAACAGCGGTGCCAGTTATACCCGTCGTGCCTAGAACGAAATGGTTCTCACTCTCTCTCGTTAAGAAAGAGGGGTGGGGGGCGGACTGCGAGCCGGACAACCCCGTTAGACGTCGAGGCGTCTATGGTGGGTGGAAGGCTCATGCGTTTCGTCGAGGCCTGGCAAGGTGTGACGTCAGACAGTCTGGTCCTGGGATGGTTATCCCAGGGTTACATGCCAGAGTGGTGGGACTTTCCACCACAAAATCTGTCTTTGGCACCTGTCTGGACACCTGTACCAAGGGAGCCAGACAAGTTAGAAGCCGTTCAAAAGGAAGTGTCGGGTTTGCTTCTGAAGGGAGCAATAAAACCAGCAAACCAAAACACTCCAGGCTTCTATTTAAACATGTTCCTTGTGCCCAAAGCACAGGGGGATGGAGACCCATACTCAATCTCAGGCCATTAAATTGGTTTATCCATACGCCTCGGTTCCAGATGGAAACGCCGAGGTCGGTAATGCGGTATTGAGGAAAGGAATGTGGTGTGTATCGATTGATCTGAAAAATGCATATTTCCACATTCCTATGAATCGGAGTTGGCACAGGTTTTTGAGATTTGCGTTTCAGAATCAAGTATGGGAGTTTACAGTTCTCCCGTTTGGCCTGTCGACAGCTCCGAGGGTTTTCACAAGAGTGGTCCTTGTGGTGACAGCGTTTCTCAGAAAAGAGAACGTGGCGCTACACATCTACATAGACGACTGGCTGCTGAAGGCAGACTCGGCAGCCAGGTTGAATGTGGATACTGCTCTGACTCTGAAGTTACTTTCAGATCTACGCTGCATAGTCAACGAGGAGAAATCCGAGTTGACGCCCACTCAACGTTTCGTTTATTTGGGGATGCGATTCGACCTCGAGGAGGGCAGGTTTACCCATCAGAGCCCAGAGTTGTGTCTCTGTTAGCCATCCTCAAGAGTTTTCGAGTGGGAAACCACATTCAGGCGAGGCGGTTCCTTCAGATGCTGGGCATGATGGTCTCCATGGGGCAGGTTATCCCGTACGCCGCTCTAATGCGAAGGCCTATCCAGTTGTATCTGATGTCTCTGTGGAAACAGAGAACAGAACCCCTGTCAAAACTGGTGCCAGTTTTGGAGCCGATAATATCGCATCTTCTATGGTGGAAACAGTGTCAGAATCTCCTATTAGGGGTTTCGCTGCACCTACCCCACCCTCAGCTGTCCGTCTACACGGATGCATCGCTGGAAGGGTGGGGTGCCTGCCTGGGAGAACACCAGGTCTCGGGCACATGGACTCTCCCGGAGAGTCAGCTGCATATCAATCTGTTGGAAATGATGGCAGTGGAACTGGCGTTGGAAGAGTTCCTTCCGATGATCAGGGGCAAGGTGATATTGATACGGTCGGACAATTCGACAGTAGTATCATATATAAATCACCAAGGCGGGACCAGGTCGCCCACTCTGTGCATCAGGGTGTGGCACTTGATTCAATGGTGCAGGAATTACTCGGTTGTTTTGAAAGCAGCTCATATTCCTGGCCGATTGAACATTCTGGCGGATGCTTTGTCTCGCAGACAGAGAATCCTGCCAACAGAATGGTCCCTCAACCCTCCAGTTCTGCGACGGATCTTCGAGCATTGGGGCAAACCCAACGTGGACTTGTTCGCCACAAAGGAAAATGCTCAAATCATGACATATGTCTCGCCGATTCCAGATCCAAATGCCGTCGATACAGACGCTCTGGCGATAAGCTGGAGAGGGATGCACGCTTACGCGTACCCACCCACCATTCTTCTACCGAAGGTATTGGTGAATGTCAGGGAGGAACCGTGTCTGGTCCTGCTAATAGCGCCGTATTGGCGGAGCAGGGCGTGGTTCACGGATCTTCTAGATCTGCTGGTGGAAAATCCTGTGCAGTTGCCCGAGATTCCGAACATAATCCCCCAGGCCAAGGGACGCTTCCTACACGAGCGTCCCGAAATGTTCAAATTGACTGCGTGGATGTTATCAAACAACGTTCCACGTCGGAAGGCTTTTCTCGACAGGCTGCTGATTTCATCGCGGCTGCGAGAAGGAGGTCAACCTTCAAGTCATATAACAACAAGGTTAACAGATTTGCAGACTGGTGTGAAGAAAAGGGTATTGATACCTTTCAATCCACTATCAGCAAATAGCAGACTTTCTCTGTGAGCTGTTCTTTTGAGGACTAGCTCCTGTCACACTTGCTGGATACAAGTCAGCTTTGGCATCAGTTATCCCTTGTCTAGCCAACAGGGATAGTCCAGAGGTGGCCCAGTTAAATGTGATGTTGAAGGGAATGAGCAATCTCCGACCGAGACAACCGGTAGTCATTCCAGCCTGGAGTCTATCTTTAGTGCTTAATGTACTGGCCAAGCGCCCTTTCGAACCGTTGCGTTCGGCTAGTCTAAAGCATTTGTCTCTAAAGGCGGTCTTTCTATTGGCAGCTTCCTCAGCTAGAAGGCGCAGTGAGATCCATGCGCTTTCGGCAGAGAGGAACCGATTTATTGTTTCTGGAGAAGGTCTGCGTCTTCTGCCAAGAGCAGAGGTTATGTCAAAGAACCAATCTTTGAGATATCCCAGCAAACCGATCATTATACCGAAGTTAACTAGGTTTGATCGTGATGCCAGTGTCTGGTGCCCGGTCCGTGCTTTGACTAAGTACAAGAAACGGACTGACTCGTTACGGTCGAACGATAGACATCTGTGGATCTGCCATAAAAAGCCTTATGGCGCCGCATCCATGGATACTATCTCTCGTTGGGTGGTCGAATGCATTCAGACTACTCACGAGATGGCGACTGGGCACCAGGTGCAAGGCGTAAGGGCACACAATGTCAGAGGAATAGCGCCTCGACCGCCCTTTACAATGGTGTTCCATTATAGGACATCATGGCCATTGCACATTGGCACTGTGAGTCCTCATTCTCGGATTACTATATGAGGGATGTGTCAGACTCAGCCAATCCACTCGCTTTAGCTGTTTTGAAACGATAGTTAGTGACCACACTGCTTTTCACCATTTTCTCACTTTGGTAAGAAAAGAACCTAAAGCAGGCATGGTCAAGCGAGAGGATGTCAACCAGATTGTGTCACTGATGGCCGAACCGGTGAATGGTTTGAGGCGGTACGTCTGAAGTCCAATTATCATAAGGTAATTCAATAAGTGAGAGTTTTTTGTATTATGTATATGTATCATGTTCATTCATTTTATATATTCATGCTCATTCCCAGGCTAATACATAGAATATGCAGGGAGTAGTTAACCCTCTTGGCATATTGGTGTTTTCAGGCGAGATACATGTTCGTTAGTTCTCTCCCTTTTCTTAGGAGGAAAAAGGGGGGGGGGGCTGTGACGCGAATGTAATTCGGTTCCGTGAACTTGACGGTCCTTTTAGGTCTCCGTTAGTCAAGTTTGAAGTCTAAAATCCTTCTCCAAGGGGCAAAATTAGCATTTATGGCTTGCCCGTTCCCACCAGGTTACTGATCAAATCTGGTGTATATCAGAAGTAACAGAATGGTGAGTATTGATCGAAGGAGAATGAAGGAAATGTCAATTTCCCTTTCTCCGAGATCTAACAATACTCACCATTCTGTTACGGACCCAGCCTCCCAGCCCCACGGAGGCAAGCCATAGTTTTCTCTTGTTTGGTGGCTATGCAAACAATATGAGCTCTATGGTAAACGGGTACTTGGCAGTTGGGAGCCGAATACCCGGTTCCCAGGAGTCGGTAAAGCTTTCTAAGTCTATAATCCTAGAGCCGCTGTCAGGGCCAGCTGTATATCAGAAGTAACAGAATGGTGAGTATTGTTAGATCTCGGAGAAAGGGAAATTGACATTTCCTTCATTCCCTGCGGCCTTCCATCTTTCCCTCCGGCCTTCCATCTTTCCCTCCGGCCTTCCGTCTCTCCATCCGGCCTTCCGTCTCTCCCTCTGGCCTTCTGTCTCTCCCTCCGGCCTTCCGTCTCTCCCTCCAGCCTTCCGTCTCTCCCTCCAGCCTTCCGTCTCTCCCTCCGGCCTTCCGTCTCTCCCTCCGGCCTTCCGTCTCTCCCTCCGGCCTTCCGTCTCTCCCTACGGCCTTCTGTCTCTCCCTACGGCCTTCCGTCTTTCCAGCCGGAGGGAAAGATGGAAGGCTGGAGGGACAGATGGAAGGCCGGAGGGAAAGATGTAAGGCTGGAGGGAAAGATGTAAGGCCGGAAGCAAAGATGTAAGGCTGGAGGGAAAGATGTAAGGCCGGAGGGAAAGATGTAAGGCCGGAGGGAAAGATGGAAGGCCGGAGGGACAGATGTAAGGCTGGAGGGAAAGATGTAAGGCCGGAGGGTAAGATCGAAGGCCGGAGGGAAAGATGGAAGGCCGGAGGGAAAGATGGTAGGCCGGAGGGAAAGATGGAAAGCCATAGGGAAAGATGGAAGGCCGGAGGGAAAGATGGAAGGCCGGAGGGAAAGATGGAAGGCCGGAGGGAAAGATGGAAGGAAGGCATCTTTCCCTCCGGCCTTCCATCTTCCCCTCCGGCCTTCCATATCTCCCTCCGGCCTTCCGTCTCTCCCTCCGGCCTTCCATATCTCCCTCCGGCCTTCCGTCTCTCCCTCCGGCCTTCCGTCTCTCCCTCCGGCCTTCCGTCTCTCCCTCCGCCCTTCCGTCTCTCCCTCCGGCCTTCCATCTCTCCCTCCGGCCTTCCGTCTCTCCCTCCGGCCTTCCATCTCTCCCTCCAGCCTTCCATCTCTCCCTCCGGCCTTCCGTCTCTCCCTCCGGCCTTCCGTCTCTCCCTCCGGCCTTCCGTCTCTCCCTCCAGCCTTCCGTCTCTCCCCCCGGCCTTCCGTCCTTCCCTCCAGCCTTCCGTCTTTCCCTCTGGCCTTCCGTCTTTCCCTCCGGCCTTCCGTCTTTCCCTCCAGAGGGAAAGATGGAAGGCCGGAGGGAAAGATGGAAGGAAGGCATCTTTCCCTCCGGCCTTCCATCTTTCCCTCCGGCCTTCCATCTCTCCCTCCGGCCTTCCATCTCTCCCTCCGGCCTGCCATCTCTCCCTCCGGCCTGCCGTCTCTCCCTCCGGCCTTCCATCTCTCCCTCCGGCCTTCCATCTCTCCCTCCGGTCTTCCATCTCTCCCTCCGGCCTTCCATCTCTCCCTCCGGCCTTCCGTCTCTCCCTCCGGCCTTCCCTCTCTCCCTCCGGCCTTCCCTCTCTCCCTCCGGCCTGCCGTCTCTCCCTCCGGCCTTCCGTCTCTCCCTCCGGCCTTCCGTCACTCCCTCCGGCCTTCCGTCTCCCCTTACCTCCCTCCCTCTCCATCTATACCTCTACCATTACTCCATCCATCCTTCCGTCCCTCCCTCCATCCATCCCTCCGCCCGTCCCTCCACCACTCCTACCACCCATCCTTCCATCTATTCAACCACCAAGCCATCCATCCGTCTGTCCGTCCGCCCATCCTTCCGTCCGTTCGTCATTCCGTCAGTATGTCCGTCATTCCGTCAGTTCGTCCATCCGTCAATCCCATTCCCACATTCCATTCCCACACCCTATTCCCACACCAATCACCCATCCCATTCCCCACTCCATCCCCATTCCACCCACCCCATCGAATCCCTACACCCCACACCCCATCCGAACCTCCCATCCAATTCCACCCCATCCCATCCCACCGCCGATCCCACCCCACCCATCCCAACACCTATCCCACCACTCTCATCTCATCCCCATCCCTCCAATCCCATCAATACATCCATCCCATCCCATCCCATCCATCCCTGAATCCGTTCGTCCGTATGTCTATTCATCCTGCAACCCACCCACCCATCCACCCACCCAGCCACCAATCACCCACCAAACCATCTACCCATCCATCAAACCTGTGTATCTATCTACCCATTGATCTAGCGATCTATCTCGATCTTGCGCTCTCTCACGTTCTACCATGCTTTATCACCATCTTTCCCACTGGCTCTTTCGCAGCCACCACCCACACACCCTAACCTCATCTCCAGCACTTACTTTCTCTCCTCTTCTCTCCTCACATTTCTTATGCTCTCGCCCTATTTTCTTCTGACTCTCACTTTCCTCATGTCTCTCTCACGCATACTCTCCCCTCCTCCTCTCGCTCCATCCACCCCTCACCACTGCCACCATCCACATTCTCTTCCCCTTTCTCTCTCCCTCCACCCTCTCCGGCACTTCTCATTTTATCTTAATCGTTTAATCTTTACATCACTCGCATTCACTGGCTCCTCGCTCTAACCTCACATCTACTCAGTGGCGGCGCCACGGGGGGGGGGGGGTGTGTGACCAATTATGGATATTCTGATCCCTATCAGCTTTTGGTCCATCTTCAAAAGACATTTAGATGTAGAGATAATCAAATCCATAGCTGAACACCATACATTGAATCTCGATGATCTCAGCATAGAAATCCAGCAAGCTAAATGAATGATCGAGAGAGGCAACAAAATCTTTGATTCAATGATCGAATTTGCAGAATTTTTGAAACCACTGAACATTGCATTTACAGAGCTATGCAAACGCGTTCACATCGCTATAACTCTTCCAGCATGCACTGCTGTGTGGGAACGGACATGTACACTCACACTCATCAAAGGTTCACTGCACACAACAATGGAGGACCGTCGCCTAAAGAGCTTACCCGTGATAAGTGTACATAGGCAGAGAGCATTAGAGATTGATATGGAGGATGTTGTAGATAAAATGGTCGGAAGGTTTCCAAATATGTGCCTTATATTAGTCTAAACGTTCATCTTTTTCTACGAGTATTTACTATATAATACATCAACGAGACAACAACCGCAGAGACAGAAAACTTGTGATTTTATTTAACTCTTCAATCCTTAGTAGTCCAGGTTTTCAATTTCATGTCTAAGACAGGTATACTGTTGATTATTTTGAAACAAATTTGCCTGAGAACTGTTCCTTTCATATGCAGCAACACAGCTTCCAGTCATATTAGTTTGAAAATATGCAACATAATATTTGCATACAATATTATGATTTTTTCGCTTCTAAGTTCTGGTCTGTAAGGGTTAAAGTGTTAATGCTGATTACCATATTTGCAGTAAAGTTGTTGAATCTCAGCTTTATGATTGAATTATAGATTTACTTTCTGATGAAGCTAAAAGGTTGTGGCCACTGAATCTTTATATAAATAAATGGGAAATTGGCTATGATATAATAAAAAATGCATATGTTAGGCTGGTCGCTGGTGTATTCGACAATAATATTGGAAACACCAGGTAGTCATTAGAGCAGGCTTGAATTTATAGGAAAAGGTAGGATTTAAGAAGCGAAGTAAAGGTGTTTATTTATCACTAAGATTGCAGAAAATGACATCTCAGAGCATGTAATTTAAACATTTTCCCGGTGGGGAACCCCCAACACCACACACCCCCCCCCCCCCACCCCGCCAGGAACAAGCCAACATTTGGAGCAGGGCAGGGCCACACTTCCCAGACTACCCACACACTTTAACCCCCTAGGACAAACATGCCCCTCTTTTGCCCCCCCCCCTTAACACACATTTCCCGGTGCCGCCACTGCACCTACTCACACTCTCTCCTTCGCTCCACCCACCCCTCACTTATTCCCCATCCAGGCATCGTTTTCACTCTTACCCTCCCACTATCTCCCTTACTAGCATGCTTTTGATGCTGATATTACTTGTGCTACTGTTAGCGATACTACGGTTACTAATACTACTGATATTGATACTACGGCTTCTACTGTTCCATAACACACTTCCTTCTCTCTCCACAGGTATCAAGAAACCTTTTTTATGAAATGCAGACCACCTCAGTGATAGATCCATAGATAATCAGGAAACATGGGCGTCTTACTCAAGAACAGGTACGTTTCATGCAATGCCGTAAGAGCGTGTGCGTACGTGCGTGTATGCATGTGTGTATGTGTGTATGACGAGAGATGGGGCATCTAGTTTCTTATTTGTCCCCTCTCACCAAACCACAATATTCATTTTTATTTTTCAAAAAATCATGTATAGAATATGAAATACTTACACATTGCCCTACTCTATTATATTAGGAATTCCAGTCCGTGGGACTTTATAACATCTCGGTGCAGATTACAAAAGCGCTCATTAGTCTAGACCTCTACTATTTGGCTATCACGCGTATCTTTGATGTGCAAATAAACTCATTGAATTGATCTACACATAGATCGGTGACGCCATCTTTCCCTCCAGCCTTCCATCTTTCCCTCCGGCCTTCCATCTTTCCCTCCGGCCTTCCATCTTTCCCTCCGGCCTTCCATCTTTCTCCTTCGATCAATACTCACCATTCTGTTACTTCTGATATACAGCTGGCCTTGACAGCGGCTCTAGGATTATAGACTTAGAAAGCTTTACCGACTCCTGGGAACCGGGTACTCGGC
>CM067359.1:114352217-114410362 GCA_034401795.1 Chaetoderma sp. LZ-2023a
TACAAAAAAGCCAATATGACCAACAAACACTAAATTTTGGTTGGTTGATGGCGGCCATGTTTTTTTAATGTACGAACTTCCCTTGAACAAACTTGAATGGACCTTGGTCCCTAAGCATATTTACAAAATTTCAGACCTGTCCCTTCAGCGGTTCGGGAGAAGTCATTTTCGCAAAAACTAGGTCATCCAAGATGGCCGCCAGGCAAATAGGCCAATCAGGTTGCCTTGAACAAACTTGGGTCTACCATTGCAATAGATGATGTGTTATGAGTTTTGAATCAATTCCTCCAGCGGTTTCGGAGAAGATTTTTTAAAGGGTTTCTAAAATCGGCTATTTTTACCGGCGGCCATCTTGGATTTTGGCCTATCGGCGTCATTTGAACAAACTTGAATCTCTATGCCCTAGAGATGCTTCCTGCCAAATATAATTGAAATCGGCCCAGTTGTTCTTGAGAAGTCGTTTTAAAGGAAAAGTTGACGGACGGACACACGACGGACGGTCGCCACGACATAAGCTCACTTGGCCTTTCAGGCCAGGTGAGCTAATAATACAATTTACGCAATGAGATGGGAAATTAAGTTTCAGATAAAAACTGGAAAATTTTCCGGGAAAAAATGTCTGGATAACTTTCCGGAAAATTTTCTGCTCGGAAACTCGGAAAATTTTCCCTGGAAAATTTTTCTGACTTACATCATTACCTCACAGGAAAGTCATAAAATTATGGCTCGGACAAACATATAGAGGGTAACCGGACACATGACCAGACTAGCCAAGTTTTAACAGCTGCACACCTCTCTACGATGTATGCACATACCAAGTTTCATGATCATACACTTAAGTCTTCAAACTACGGTCCAAACAAAGCTATAGAGAATAAATAGACATACGGATGAAGGGATGGATGGGCTGACCTAGTTTTCAATGTGCCATACTGGTAAACTACTAGCAAAACTGTGTAGAAATAGAAAGTTCCTCCATGCGCTATAGACGAGCTAATGCGTCATCATAATGATATGTTATCATTCACTGTAGTGAGCAGCACAGAGACAGTTTCATTTCAACCCCACTATGACATATGGAGTTTTACCATGGATATTGTTGACAACTTCGATCATGATGAGGCCAATCTATCTGGAATGTGGGTAGTCATGACACAGTAACAGTTTTGTTTCCGGTAAGCCAAAAGACCATTATCCAACATGGACCAACAACATTCAATACGGCTAACAATACCAAGTTAAAATGTCAACATTTGAAGCAGTTTTTTAAACCTTAAAAAATTCAGATTTGCACCCTGAGTACAATGTTACTACATTTCCTCATTCAGTGAAGGGTGTTGATTGACATTTTGTCTACAGACATAGCTTGGTCATTGTTTGGTGCAAAAATTGATAGGGTTCTTCGGACCACCAAGGACAAGCAGCCATATCAGATTCGTAACGATCCCTTCAATAGAACTCGAGTTATTATCCAGAAACGCAATATTACACAATTAATTAGGTCAACATGACCTTGCCCTTTGACAACAAAATTGATAGTGTTCTTCGGACCAGCATGATTTGTCTAAAAGTTGTTAGAAAGACTAATAGTACAATTACAAATTAGGAAGATTGAGTAGTTAGATCCAAGGCTAACCATGGCGCCTTAAAGGTTACCGTAGAGATCACTGCCCATATAGCTAAATAATGCTTTGACCTGCACAATGAGTATTTCGGATAGTGAAGGTTCTTGAATGAGATCCACAAACTGGTCAGAGACCGGTGTACAATCATTATAGCATAATGTCTAATTACCAATTCATAGCATGAGAATGGACGGCTACCCATATAAAGGTACAATATTAAATCATGACCAAGTTGTTTAGAGCACATCAAATATTAACTCTAGTTGTCATCTTACATAATCCAGCCATAGCATAATACATAATTATACCATTTGGCTCAACTCATTTCACAATAAATAGGTATCCATGTTCATTCTGACTTACTTGGCTAAACTCCAAGAGAGTCAAGACTTTTTTAGTTTAATACCATACTTTATATTCATGCTCAAATTTGTTCAATAAAATTGAAATTTTGTCATCGAAAATGTCAATTTGCAGACCAAGAGATGATTTTTTGACAAATTTACTACAGAATTGAGTGGCTCAGTTATCGACCCAGTCATTCCAGTAAATTTTCAAAAATAGTCTCCTTGCCAGTCCTTGGTCTGAAAACTAGCATTTCTCAACATCCCAGCAAAAGAAGTTCTGGCTGGCTTGAGTGGTAAATGGATTAATGGTCAGGATTAGTCAAATTAACCCTTTAATGGCCAAGAGTTGTCAAGAAATTCTAAAATTTTGCTCACTGAACGTACATTTTTTCAGGCCAATACGATTACCTTTTTAAATCACCACAAGATTAATTGACTGGCTTATCAATTTAGCCAGCTATTCCAGTGGTAAATTTTCAAAAACAGGCTTCTCTTGGCCAAAAAATGGGCATTCTTCATAGACCTGCAGAATGAAATTCCATACATTGTCTATAACTAATTTATCAATTCCCAGACCAATTTTATTAATCCTCCGGTCAATTTCCATAAAAAAAATTTTTTTGCATAAAACATATATTTAGTAACCAAACTGGCTGAAAATAATATAGATAATAGTGATACTCGAGTGTATCAATATTATCTATATTATTTTGTAAATGGGAATCACACATGACACAATTTAAATTTTCCATGCTTTCAACCGTTTAACAGAAAATGTAGTAGGAATTATATTAGTAGTCGATAGTAATAGTCGCAACAACAAATGTCAAATTCACTACACATTATTTATTCAATAGACAGAAATACAAAATCCTAGTAAACTGAATATCTAATGTGTAGTGAATTTGACTGTAGTTTATCATGAGATAACATTTTCAGATTCATAGTACTTAACACATGACAGGATACCAATACTGAATGATAGAAATACTGAAATAGATCTATAGCAGATTCATAGTACTTAACACATGACAGGATACCAATACTGAATGATAGAAATACTGAAAATAAATCTATAGCAGATTCTGTTCACAGTGCTGGAATTGTAGATTGATACAAATTCAATTCATCGATATGTTAAGTTTCAGTGTCACTTCAAAATAAGCACTTAACAGATTTTCAATACCCAATTCATGTAATGTGTTAGGCATCTAGGTTCCAAGTCATCCAGGCAAATGAACATTTACACTGGAACCCGCTGTCAGATGACATCTGCTGATGATGTTACAATTTTCACTGTCATTATAGTATCGCCATCAGTTCTAAATATATTTTACAATATTGCCATTGTTCAAGATTTGTTGCAAATCCAGTATGTCCAGCTGAGACCAGAGCTCTGCAACCATGACGATGCCAGACGATTAATATATCCCTATGCCATATGAATGCTTCCTCCAAAATATAATTGAAATTGGCCCAGTGGTTCTTGAGAAGAAGACGTTTAAAGAATTCCCCATTGCTTTACTATGGCCCCATTGCTTTACTATGGTAGCCTATTGCGGGAAAACAAACCAAGAAAGTGGCATATTTGAACTCGACACACTGATTAGCATATATAAAAAAATTTTCACAATCAAAATACATCAAATACAAAAAAGCCAATATGACCAACAAACACTAAATTTTGGTTGGTTGATGGCGGCCATGTTTTTTTAATGTACGAACTTCCCTTGAACAAACTTGAATGGACCTTGGTCCCTAAGCATATTTACACAATTTCAGACCTGTCCCTTCAGCGGTTCGGGAGAAGTCATTTTCGCAAAAACTAGGTCATCCAAGATGGCCGCCAGGCAAATAGGCCAATCAGGTTGCCTTGAACAAACTTGGGTCTACCATTGCAATAGATGATGTGTTATGAGTTTTGAATCAATTCCTCCAGCGGTTTCGGAGAAGATTTTTTAAAGGGTTTCTAAAATCGGCTATTTTTACCGGCGGCCATCTTGGATTTTGGCCTATCGGCGTCATTTGAACAAACTTGAATCTCTATGCCCTAGAGATGCTTCCTGCCAAATATAATTGAAATCGGCCCAGTTGTTCTTGAGAAGTCGTTTTAAAGGAAAAGTTGATGGACGGACACACGACGGACGGTCGCCACGACATAGGCTCACTTGGCCTTTCAGGCCAGGTGAGCTAATAATACAATTTACGCAATGAGATGGGAAATTAAGTTTCAGATAAAAACTGGAAAATTTTCCGGGAAAAAATGTCTGGATAACTTTCCGGAAAATTTTCTGCTCGGAAACTCGGAAAATTTTCCCTGGAAGATTTTCTGACTTACATCATTACCTCACAGGAAAGTCATAAAATTATGGCTCGGACAAACATATAGAGGGTAACCGGACACATGACCAGACTAGCTAAGTTTTAATAGCTGCACACGTCTCTACGATGTATGCACATACCAAGTTTCATGATCATACACTTAAGTCTTCAAACTACGGTCCAAACAAAGCTATAGAGAATAAATAGACATACGGATGAAGGGATGGATGGGCTGACCTAGTTTTCAATGTGCCATACTGGTAAACTACTAGCAAAACTGTGTAGAAATAGAAAGTTCCTCCATGCGCTATAGACGAGCTAATGCGTCATCATAATGATATGTTATCATTCACTGTAGTGAGCAGCACAGAGACAGTTTCATTTCAACCCCACTATGACATATGGAGTTTTACCATGGATATTGTTGACAACTTCGATCATGATGAGGCAAATCTATCTGGAATGTGGGTAGTCATGACACAGTAACAGTTTTGTTTCCGGTAAGCCAAAAGACCATTATCCAACATGGACCAACAACATTCAATACGGCTGACAATACCAAGTTAAAATGTCAACATTTGAAGCAGTTTTTTAAACCTTAAAAAATTCAGATTTGCACCCTGAATACAATGTTACTACATTTCCTCATTCAGTGAAGGGTGTTGATTGACATTTTGTCTACAGACATAGCTTGGTCATTGTTTGGTGCCAAAATTGATAGGGTTCTTCGGACCACCAAGGACAAGCAGCCATATCAGATTCGTAACGATCCCTTCAATAGAACTCGAGTTATTATCCAGAAACGCAATATTACACAATTAATTAGGTCAACATGACCTTGCCCTTTGACAACAAAATTGATAGTGTTCTTCGGACCAGCATGATTTGTCTAAAAGTTGTTAGAAAGACTAATAGTACAATTACAAATTAGGAAGATTGAGTAGTTAGATCCAAGGCTAACCATGGTGCCTTAAAGGTTACCGTAGAGATCACTGCCCATATAGCTAAATAATGCTTTGACCTGCACAATGAGTATTTCGGATAGTGAAGGTTCTTGAATGAGATCCACAAACTGGTCAGAGACCGGTGTACAATCATTATAGCATAATGTCTAATTACCAATTCATAGCATGAGAATGGACGGCTACCCATATAAAGGTACAATATTAAATCATGACCAAGTTGTTTAGAGCACATCAAATATTAACTCTAGTTGTCATCTTACATAATCCAGCCATAGCATAATACATAATTATACCATTTGGCTCAACTCATTTCACAATAAATAGGTATCCATGTTCATTCTGACTTACTTGGCTAAACTCCAAGAGAGTCAAGACTTTTTTAGTTTAATACCATACTTTATATTCATGCTCAAATTTGTTCAATAAAATTGAAATTTTGTCATCGAAAATGTCAATTTGCAGACCAAGAGATGATTTTTTGACAAATTTACTACAGCATTGAGTGCCTCAGTTATCGACCCAGTCATTCCAGTAAGTTTTCAAAAATAGTCTCCTTGCCAGTCCTTGGTCTGAAAACTAGCATTTCTCAACATCCCAGCAAAAGAAGTTCTGGCTGGCTTGAGTGGTAAATGGATTAATGGTCAGGATTAGTCAAATTAACCCTTTAATGGCCAAGAGTTGTCAAGAAATTCTAAAATTTTGCTCACTGAACGTACATTTTTTCAGGCCAATACGATTACTTTTTTAAATCACCACAAGATTAATTGACTGGCTTATCAATTTAGCCAGCTATTCCAGTGGTAAATTTTCAAAAACAGGCTTCTCTTGGCCAAAAAATGGGCATTCTTCATAGACCTGCAGAATGAAATTCCATACATTGTCTATAACTAATTTATCAATTCCCAGACCAATTTTATTAATCCTCCGGTCAATTTCCATGAAATTTTTTTTGCATAAAACATATATTTAGTAACCAAACTGGCTGAAAATAATATAGATAATAGTGATACTCGAGTGTATCAATATTATCTATATTATTTTGTAAATGGGAATCACACATGACACAATTTAAATTGTCCATGCTTTCAACCGTTTAACAGAAAATGTAGTAGGAATTATATTAGTAGTCGATAGTAATAGTCGCAACAACAAATGTCAAATTCACTACACATTATTTATTCAATAGACAGAAATACAAAATCCTAGTAAACTGAATATCTAATGTGTAGTGAATTTGACTGTAGTTTATCATGAGATAACATTTTCAGATTCATAGTACTTAACACATGACAGGATACCAATACTGAATGATAGAAATACTGAAATAGATCTATAGCAGATTCATAGTACTTAACACATGACAGGATACCAATACTGAATGATAGAAATACTGAAAATAGATCTATAGCAGATTCTGTTCACAGTGCTGGAATTGTAGATTGATACAAATTCAATTCATCGATATGTTAAGTTTCAGTGTCACTTCAAAATAAGCACTTAACAGATTTTCAATACCCAATTCATGTAATGTGTTAGGCATTTAGGTTCCCAGTCATCCAGGTAAATGAACATTTACACTGGAACCCGCTGTCAGATGACATCTGCTGATGATGTTACAATTTTCACTGTCATTATAGTATCGCCATCAGTTCTAAATATATTTTACAATATTGCCATTGTTCAAGATTTGTTGCAAATCCAGTATGTCCAGCTGAGACAAGAGCTCTGCAACCTTGACGATTCCAGACGATTAATCATGCAACTGTTTTTTCAGATTGGTATGAAATTTCAAAAGTAAATCGGAGTAGGTTTGTGAAAGAAACCTGTCGAAATGGACGATGGGTCAGAAATCTTGTATGAGTGCCAATTACAAGTAATGGCATTGCGTTATAATTGTTATGAACCGAATTTAACTCGTTCTCAAGATTGTTGATTACATTCTCTTTAACATATCACCATGCTATGCACCGTTTACAAAGGTCTGGCTAGCACCCTGAATGCACAAATTACAGCATGCTCTATGCTGAAATGTACAATTATCTGGTATTGTCAACAGGATTGTATTTGCATATATAAATGCTTCGATGGATACAGCAGCTGATCAAATGCCTGGTGATGAAACCATGTATGGTTGGCAAGTTGCCTGAAATATATACAAAATATTACATCTATGGTCTAAATAAAAAGAATCACAACCTTAACAATAGCAAGAAAATTCAAATTGTTGCTTTATGAACATCCATTTTTAGGCAGACAGAGATGCTATTTCTTTGAAAATTTACCACTGGAATGACTCGCCCTGTCATTCCAGTGGAACAATTTCAAAAATAGTCTTCTTGGCCAACAAATGCACATTTCTCAAACTCACTCTAAAGCGTAAATGCTAGGTTTTGGTAAGTTTGAACATTAACACTTTCACCAATAAATTCAATGGATCTCAATTTCAAGCAAAACAAACACGAATTTTTTTGAATATTTTAAAATTAATATAACTAGAAGCCACTGCTGCCTTAGACTTATTTTTGAAAATTGTACCACTTGAATGAGTAGCTGATCATTTCAGTTGTACATTTTCAAAAAAGTATTCTCTTGATCTGCAGATTATGGATATTCATTATAAAGCAAATATTTTTTGGAGCAAATTTAGCTATTAAAGGGTTAACTAAAAATTTTACTGAAATTCTGGTGGTAAAATTTAAAAAATAGTCTTCTTGGCCAACAAATGCACATTTCTCAAACTCGCTGTAAAGAGTAAATGCTGGTTTTTGGTCAGCTTGACCATTAACACTTTCAACGATAAATTCAATGTATCTCAATCTCAAGCCAGACAAACAGGAAATCTTTTGAATATTTTATAATTAATATGACTGGAAGTCACTGCTGCCTTAGGCATCAACTGCTTCCAGTCATATTAATTTCAAATTATTGAACAAAATATGTTACAGTCATAGAATGTACCTGGTGAAGCTGGCCAAAACCGGCCTCTGTAGGGCTCCTGAGGAATGTCCATATATACAGGCCAAGAGAAGGGAAGACAATTTTTGAAAATTGTACTATCACCGTTTGGTTTGTGGATCTGTGGGTCGATCCACCCTCAAGCCGGATGATAATCTCTCAAAACACAATGATATCCGTTAAGTTTCAATATTCAGTGGTTCTTATTCTCTGAACGAATTAAGCTAAATCACAACTTTGAGACAATGTAGGGTCACTTATCTAATTTTTATTAGTCATTATTGCACGAGATCTTCATTCCACAGTTTATAATTTAAGATGAATTATTCACTTTTATCAAATATTTATTATTTAACATTTAAACTTTCCTTCTCAATTAATTAATTTCCTAAGCAAATGTCTTATAACACTTTTTCTTAATTCTTGTCAATATTATCTTTCTATTTCAGTACAATTCATTATCCAACACGAGACCTCATGAAAGACTTAGATTTCTTTTATACAAATGATTCTGAATCTTATTGTTTCTAAGTCCAAAAACCTATAACGAGAATGACAAGTGATTCCAAGAATGATAAAAAACAGAATGCTCCAAGTGCACGCTTTTCCCTTTTTATAGGTTTCTGGATCTTCACGTGACCATTATTGACTTCTGGACACGTGTTCAATTAATTCCACCTACGTCATAATCAGATCCAGCCTAGGTCACAATTTATTCCTGTTTATCATAGTGTCTCAGCCTGGATAACAAATTGGAACTGTCAAACTGAATATTATGCATGGATTTTTGTAGTTGCAAATCTGATAGAATCGAAGCCAGTAATGGACTTTTATACCATATAGCATCCATGCATCAAGCTTCAGTTCTATTCCAGTACCAAATCTGACAGTTTTCGCATTAGTTTGGACCAACTTCTCCCATTACTGAGAGTGTAATGTGATCACTGTATGATTTAGTACACTTTTAGGACCCTGTCTTTTACCCAAACTAATTACTATAGAGAACAGTTAACATGCACTGGCACTATGTATAATTCGTCTGCTCTGTATAATCTCTTCTTTCCTTATTCCTTCTATCTGATTCTTAATTTCATTATTTATTAGAACAAAGCAATTTGCCTTGAATGAACTATTGAAGGCCCAGCATATGATATATGCCTCGCCCTCAATAAAGCCAGAGCCTGGCTTTCCATCCTTTCATGGCCCATTGCCATTGCCTTTAACTTCAACCAAAGTCAATTGGAACGCGTACCTGCAGGCGAATTACACATCCGACCATATCCATCGGTTCCATAGAGGCAAAATTCGGACAAAATAACCAAACAGACGTAAAGTATAATTCGTAATCATGCGTAGGCTGTTCACACGAATAATATCATAGTAAACAAGACAATCAGACGCATCGTATATTTGTAAAACCTAAAAATGTATACACCTGTCAATGCCATGTGGTCTTTGAGGCCCAATACAGAGGAACAATTCCTCACAAACCCCAATCAGATTCCTTTTAAACCCATCTACCAAAAGGTATGCAAAAATGTACTCAAATTACGTAAACAAACATTGGTTGATTTCTGAGTAACCTGAATCCATCACAATCTCATCTATCAGAAATATAGCGTATCCATGTGCATACATATTGTAACATAATCAACAACCATGGAAATCAAAATTGCGGGTGTAACGTATTCACGCAACAACATCCATACTGACCAATTTTGAATGGTCTATCAATAATAATACATATATATGATATAGCATATAACTAATCAACAGTAAACCGAACACCGTCTATGCACAGGACCATGTGCCCCGGCCTATCAGGATCTGAAATGGCTTGATGGCGCAACCTTGCTATCAACCGCCTCGTAACCTTCATGCATTGTCCCATTGATTATTATTTTTATCGATAATACTGAACACAGGCCGTACAGGCCTCTATATTCAGGTGCATGAGTGACTCTAGGTTTTGAAATGGTTACTTCATGGTGACGGTGCCTCGGAGTTAAATTTAATTTGTGCATTGTCCCAGTATTTATCCAGTCGGTTTTTAAAGCTGTGAATGGTCGGGGCATTAACGATATGGTCAGTTAGGTTATTCCATACTTTTGCTATTCTGTAATAAAATGAAAACTTGGATATATTATATTTAGCTCGCTGGATAAATAATTTTTTTCTATGACCCCTGTTACTATTTCTTGAAGCAAATTTTAATGTTGGTACTGTGTCTGGCTCATAGGTATTCAAAACCTTATATGTTTCAACCATGTCCCTTCTCAGACGTCTGTATGTGAGTGTGGGGAGGTTTAGAGAACACAACCTATGCTCATAACTGAGATTGCGAAATCCAGGGACAATCTTTGTTGCACGCCTCTGCACATTTTCCACAGAGTGTGTATGTTTTTTAAGGTGTGGGTTCCATACTGCATGTGCAAATTCAATGTGGGGGCGCACAAAAGCTTTATATAATAGCAAAAAGTTTTCTCTATCCAAGTATTTGTAGGTTCGTCTAATGAGGCCCATGATACTGTTGGCTTTGTTGATATTATTTTGAATGTGGTGATCAAAGGAGAGAGCCGAGTCAAAGATGACTCCGAGATAGTTTTCGTTGTCCACATGGGATAGAGTATGGCTAGCATTATCACATTCAAGTTTATATTGGAAATTCTGTTTTGTACCTCTACCAATGGATAATACATTACATTTATCAGGGTGGAATTTTAACATCCATGTTTTTGACCACATTTCTAGGCTTGTCAGATCTGATTGCAGGTCATCACAATCAGATTGTTTTGTAATATGCTTAAAGATCTTTGTGTCATCTGCATAAAGATATAGACTGGATGTTTGTATTAGTTCAGGCATGTCATTTATGTAGATCACAAACAGAAGGGGGCCGAGCACACTGCCCTGCGGTATGCCACTAGTCACGGCTGCCCATTGAGAGTATGAGTCGTTTATACGTACTCGTTGACGCCTACGTACTCGTTGATGAGACACATACGGGACAATATAGTTCATGCGTGTACACCCCAGGACGCATGACGTGGCACTGCTCTCGACCCATTCCAGAGTAATCACAGTGATTGGGACGAGTACAATTTCTATGGTCCCACTCCCAGGCATTGTTCGTGAAGGGGCGCGCACCTTTAATGTTCAGTCACCGAGGAGTATCTGATCCAGGAAGAGGATCAGTAACCTCAACATCGAAACCAGAAATCCCAACAAGTGATTGGAATTCCGCCCGAAAACATGGCAATGAGTACAAAAGGAAAAGAGAATTAACCAAGTCCCCGTCTGAATAGTTAAAGTACGAGATCAGAAATTTCATGTACTGACTCTCTAGCTGCAGGAATTCAGCAGCTTTTATGAACCTGGGAATATTCATATCGGGTTTTATATACTGCAGTTGGCCCGACAGTATATATAAGGTCAAGGGATCAAAAATGGCATACGGTAATCGAATAGGGGTCTCCGAATGGCCATCATTATCTTTCAGTTCATCCGTGGCCTGACAATGCATGCGCAACACGTGAAACCAGCCAGAAGGCAGATGCACCACCAACGTACCAATCAAGAATAAAACAGCCATTGCAAATCCTAGCTTTCAGTCACCAGATCTAATACAATAATATATGCAAATATGTATATTTATAAGTATGTAAATTGGATGTAATTCTCCTGTTAGCCACTGTACAACAGGCTCGGCATGTAGCAGATTTTTTTTATCTTTCTTGAAATTGTAATCGCTCAGATTGATACGTGTCTCACTGAATACTCGTTAGAATTATTTGCTACCCAATCACCCAATCTGTATATCGTGTAGTACCTGTGTATTTCTTATTTGAATGACAAGACGCACAAACTATGGAAGCACCGAATCAATGCATGCAATCAAACTTTCGACCCTGCTGACCATTGCACTCTCAGGCAATGCATATTCTCAATTCAAATACACCGTTGTATATGAATTGAATTTTCAACTTCAATCCTAACACGTACTCATGCATCAACCTCAGGTGTGTACCACTATGATATTCAAACAGAAACACCCAGAGCCCTTTTTGCAACTCCGTTCATTGGATTAGGACTATCCCCGAAACACCATACCAACCGTTTCATATCGAACCTTTATTTAAAATCAATAGATGGATAAATACACTCACTAATAACAACAAGTCATGCAAGTGATTCCATTCACACCTGTCATGATAAAGTATTCTATGCAATATTCAAGATTCAAGATTCAAGATTCAAGATTATTTATTCAATAATAATATGATACCACGGTGATGAAAGAGAGAAATGAATACATTCAATCTTGTCAGCCACTCGTCCACACTTACACTATGCATCTACATGTATCTACACATCCGCAAAGGAATACATAACGAACAACAAATCAGTATAACATATGTACAATAGTACAATATCCCTGAGTTGTATCAATACATGTAGTCTGACACAATACATAAATAATCACCCAATAATCATTGGCAGTCCTTTGATTACTTAAGTTACTTTGATTACTTAAGTATCTGGCAGAACACACTTCAGTGCGAATGAACCATTAATTAATTAATTACTGGGCGCTTGTTGAAAGGTTGTCTGAGATTGTCCTGTAATTTGTGATATTCATCTTTTAGGATTTTGGCAATTTCAACATTTTTCCGATTGTATGTGAGAGTGAATGGGATAATCTCTCTTTGATCTAAGAGGCCTGGGTCAGAATTTATGCCCCTAGGCCATTGTGTTTATAATTGTTTAATCCAGAACGATTCTCTTAGTTTTCTTTGTTTATCAGTTTCCTCTGTTGTGTCAGAAAGAGGTAGCTGTTCGATAGGCATAATTTCAAAGTCACGAGGGACTGAATGATCAGGAAGATTAAAATGTTCAGCCACATGTGTGTCTTCCTCTAGTCTAATATCTGAGAGGTGTCTAGTTGCACGCCATCCTAGTGGATTTTTAGTTTCGCCGACATACTGCTTTTGACACAATTTGCATGAAATTAAATAAATGACATTTTTAGAATCACAATCTAAAATTGACTGAATTTGAAATTTGCTTTTGTTTTGAAAGCTTGTGAATGTACTCTGGGAAGGAAGAAAACTATCCAATTTACACCTTTTCTTTTCGCATTTCCGAGATCCTCCTTCACCAACAATCTGACGATTTAGACAAATTTTGGTAGGCTGAGAATTTCTGGCATTATCCAGAATGAGTTCCAAATTACGCAAAGTTTCAGACTTTATTTTACGTAGGAACCGAGAAGAGTACCCTCTCGGTCTGAGAGCTTCGAATAAGGTCGAACATGATGATTCAAAGTTTTTGCTATCACTCGAATTTCGATGAAAGCGGATTATTTGTGATTTTACAAGTCCCTTGAAAGTATGCGGTGGATGGAATGATTTCTTGTGCAGTAGTTGATGGGAGTCGGTTGGCTTAAAATAAACTGTGTAGTCTAAGTAAACAGTTGTTTCAGACTTTATACCTTTGTATAAGGTTACATCCAGGAAATCTATGGACATCTCATCAATTTCAGCTTTTAGTTTGATATTCGGATCATGATTGTTCAGAATGGCTAAAAATTCATTAAATGCCTCTTTAGTATGTTGCCAGATCATGAAAATGTCATCCAGGTACCTGCGGTAAATGAGTGGCTGATTTGGACACCTTTTGAGTACTTCCTTTTCCCACTCAGCCATGTAAAGGTTAGCAAAACCTGGGCTGAAACGCTTACCCATTGCGCAGCCACAAACTTGTTGGAAAATTTCACCAGCAAATTCAAAGTCATTGCCTTTCAGACTCAGCTCCAATAGAGCTATTACTTCTCTGTCGGGCCTGTTGGTGTCGGGGTAGTCGGCAAATGCTCTACGAATTGAATTAAGACCCTTTTCGATATCAATGTTTGTGTACATAGCATCGACGTCCATAGTAATTAAGAATGAATTTGGAGGGACCGAGATCTTAGAGACCTGGGCTAGAAAGTCTTCAGTGTTTTTCAGATAGCTAAAATGTCTGTTTGCAATTGGCTGAAGATGGTAGCCGATAAATTCACTAATCCTATATGATTGCCAACCACAATCTGATATAATGGGTCGCCCTGGTGGAGTCATTGGGTCGGTCCACGAGTCAATAGACTTATGGATTTTAGGAAGAAGATAAAATGTACGTGGTTTTGAATCATCTCTTGAATCATTCGGGTAGTGGAATCAAGGATGGGTCTACTGGCGAAATGACACTAACAACGGGTTCAGAGCGTTTTCTGCGTGATGATCTTCCACCAGCTACGCGCTGTGGTAGAGGTGCAAGATCATCACGTGGAAACGGTGAATAGGGGGTGGTGGTGGCGATTCAGGGAGATGGATCAAGAGTGGGTTAACAGGCGAATAATTACATGGGGACGGCCTGTCATTTAGACGTTTAAGGGGTGGTGAAACCTCAGTGGGCGATCTTACTCTCTTCATAGCCTGGGAGGGTGGACCCACACATGTCTGTTCGACTGTTGGTTTACGCTTTGGTGTAAAAAATTGTGTGCCAACAGTCGAACGGAAATGTGGGTCAATAGGCCTAATGAAATCATAGAAGGCTGCAATAGCGCTTCCACTGAGCTTTCTACCATGGTTGTTCTTGGCCCAGCGGATGGCAATGGACTTAGCGACGCCGAGGTCAAGGTTGGGATGGTCTTGGGCGGAGAGGATCTGGGACCTTAAAGACCCTAGCTGACAGTTATAATGACCAATCAGCGTTCTCACCATTGATTTTGCCCACTCAGAGTTCACCGACCAAATGTCAAAGAGGATATCCTCATTTGGCATGGCCGGCTTCAGAAACTTACTTAGATCCCTTACCTTCTGGTCTAAGCCATTAGGCAAAGTATCCAACCTGAGGTGGTTGCTCAAAATACTAATATGGTGAAAGCACTGGATCACCATATAGTACACCTTGACAAAGCGGGCTTGGGCAGATGGGTGGTGATGCGATTCACATCCCGCACCATCCCTTCGTCTACCTTTGCCCGGTCTGGCCATAGTGCACTTCTCAGTCAGGCAGATCCCAGTCAATCAATCAATCTTAATCAATCTTAATCAATCTCGATCAATCTCGATTAATCTCAATTAATATCAATCAGTCTTAATCAATCTTAATCAATCTTAATTAATCTCAATCAATCTCAATCAATTTCAATCAATTTAAATAAATTTTAATCAATCTGTCGCTCCCTCAATATGTCACTCACACACTCAAACAAACAATCAATCTATCTATCAATCAATCAGAAACACTCATAATCGATAAACCCGTTAATCACGCAATCATTCAATCAATTAATCAACCAACCTGACAAACAAGCAACCAATCACAATCAATCAATCAATCAATCACGTATTCACGCAATCAAGTCAGACACCATCAACTAATCACTTAATCAGTAGGATACACTCAGACAGTCAATCAGTTAACAATGTAAACAGGCGCACACTTTACAAATCTTGACAGATGGTCTGTCTTTATATTTCCTAATTCAAGAGGGGTTAACTTACAGAGCTGAAATGGAAGGAATATGGTTAGTAGCAATGATTAATGACATGTTAATATTTAATACCTAAGAACAATCAATACAGAGATAACAATAAAAATATTATAACTTACTCACAGCAATACAGGAATACAGTACTACACAGGAATACACAGAAATACACAGGAATGCACAGTAATGAAATTTTTCACATCGTCAGAGGGCTGGACGCGTTTCGTGTTGATACGCTTCTTCAGCAGCCTATTAGACAAATCTACCAGTCCAACAGTTTGTCCTACTATTTATTGGGCAAGTGAATGTTTTTGAGACATAATCATTTTCTTTAAAGTTATTAAGTTGTTTGCTTTTAGGCACATGCCGCTAATAAGGTGTTATAATTCATTGTAATAATGTATTGTTGACTAATGGAGTTCTGGATAAATGAGTTGGTTTCACTTTGGAAAGGTGTCAAAGATTGAGCTACTTTCAATGGCTTAGCGGCGGACTGCTCAATGGTTCAAAGAGAAATATTAATCTGACTTTGATGTGAACCATGAGGTCATTTGAAAGGCACTTAAGTGACCTTTTCAAAGTATAATAAATAATTTGGATTGCAAAGAACACATTTAAAAGAAATAAGTGATTGATGGCCTTGTTTGAAAATCTTTGATCTGAATGAGTAATTTTGATTTAAAATGTTTTTGCTTTGTGATATAATGACTCAAATGTCAACAGTTTCCATGGGCATTGGTTTCAAAGATTATCATTGCTTTGAGAATAAAGTCATTTTCTGTGAGTAATTTTCTCCCTAAAACTGATAAATGAACAAACAAATCGTATGATTGAATGATACAAGGATAGAAGGAAAGAAGGATGGACATAGCTACCCAATCACCCAACCAATCAACCACCCAATCAACCAACCACCCAACCACCCAATCAACCAACCACCCAACCACCCAACCACCCAACCACCCAATCAACCAACCACCCAAACAAGTAACCAAACACCCAATCAACCAACCACCCAACCAAGTAACCAAACACCCAATCAACCAACCACCCAACCAAGTAACCAAACACCCAATCTACCAACCACCCAAACAAGTAACCAAACACCCAATCAACCAACCACCCAAACAAGTAACCAAACACACAATCAACCAACCACCCAAACAAGTAACCAAACACACAATCAACCAACCACCCAACCAAGTAACCAAACACCCAATCAACCAACCACCGAAACAAGTAACCAAACACCCAATCAACCAACCACCCAAACAAGTAACCAAACACCCAATCAACCAACCACCCAACCAAGTAACCAAACATCCAATCAACCAACCACCCAAACAAGTAACCAAACACCCAATCAACCAACCACCCAAACAAGTAACCAAACACCCAATCTACCAACCACCCAAACAAGTAACCAAACACCCAATCAACCAACCACCCAACCAAGTAACCAAACACCCAATCTACCAACCACCCAAACAAGTAACCAAACACCCAATCAACCAACCACCCAAACAAGTAACCAAACACACAATCAACCAACCACCCAAACAAGTAACCAAACACCCAATCAACCAACCACCCAACCAAGTAACCAAACACCCAATCAACCAACCACCCAAACAAGTAACCAAACACCCAATCAACCAACCACCCAAACAAGTAACCAAACACCCAATATACCAACCACCGAAACAAGTAACCAAACACCCAATCAACCAACCACCCAAACAAGTAACCAAACACCCAATCAACCAACCACCCAAACAAGTAACCAAACACCCAATCAACCAACCACCCAAACAAGTAACCAAACACCCAATCAACCAACCACCCAAACAAGTAACCAAACACCCAATCAACCAACCACCCAAACAAGTAACCAAAGACCCAATCAACCAACCACCCAAACAAGTAACCAAACACCCAATCAACCAACCACCCAAACAAGTAACCAAACACCCAATCAACCAACCACCCAAACAAGTAACCAAACACCCAATCAACCAACCACCCAAACAAGTAACCAAACACCCGATCCACCACCCAATCCATCACCCAATCCACCACCCAATCCGCCAACCAATCCACCAACCAATCCACCACCCAATCCACCAACCAATCCACCACCCAATCCACCAACCATGATGGAAGGCCGGAGGGAAAGATGGAAGGCCGGAGGGAAAGATGGAAGGCCGGAGGGAAAGATGCAAGGCCGGAGGGAAAGATGGAAGGCCGGAGGGAAAGATGGAAGGGCGGAGGGAAAGATGGAAGGCCGGAGGGTAAGATGGAAGGCCGGAGGGAAAGATGGAAGGCCGGAGGGAAAGATGGAAGGCCGGAGGGAAAGATGGAAGGCCGGAGGGAAAGATGGAAGACAGGAGGGAAAGATGGAAGGCCCTAGGGAAAGATGGAAGGCCGGAGGGAAAGATGGAAGGCCGGAGGGTAAGATGAAAGGCCGGAGGGAAAGATGGAAGGCCGGAGGGAAAGATGGAAGGCCGGAGGGAAAGATGGAAGGCCGGAGGGAAAGATGGAAGGCCGGAGGGAAAGATGGCGTCACCGATCTATGTGTAGATCAATTCAATGAGTTTATTTGCACATCAAAGATACGCGTGATAGCCAAATAGTAGAGGTCTAGACTAATGACCGCTTTTGTAATCTGCACCGAGATGTTATAAAGTCCCACGGACTGGAATTCCTAATATAATAGCATAGGGCAATGTGTAAGTATTTCATATTCTATACATGATTTTTTGAAAAATAAAAATGAATATCGTGGTTTGGTGAGAGGGGACTAATAAGAAACTAGATACCCCATCTCTCGTTATACACACATACACACATGCATACACGCACGCACGCACACGCTCTTACGGCATTGCATGAAACGTACCTGTTCTTGAGTAAGACGCCCATGTTTCCTGATTATCTATGGATCTATCACTGAGGTGGTCTGCATTTCATAAAAAAGGTTTCTTGATACCTGTGGAGAGAGAAGGAAGTGTGTTATGGAACAGTAGAAGTCGTAGTATCAATATCAGTAGTATTAGTAACCGTAGTATCGCTAACAGTAGCACAAGTAATATCAGCATCAAAAGCATGCTAGTAAGGGAGATAGTGGGAGGGTAAGAGTGAAAACGATGCCTGGATGGGGAATGAGTGAGGGGTGGGTGGAGCGAAGGAGAGAGTGTGAGTAGGTGCAGTGGCGGCACCGGGAAATGTGTGTTATGTGGGGGGGGGCAAAAGAGGGGCATGTTTGTCCTAGGGGGTTAAGGTTTGCGGGTAGTCTGGGAAGTGTGGCCCTGCCCTGCTCCAAATGTTGGCTTGTTCCTGGCGGGGTGGGGGGGGTGGTGTTGGGGGTTCCCCACCGGGAAAATGTTTAAATTATATGCTCTGAGATGTCATTTTCTGCAATCTTAGTGATAAATAAACACCTTTACTTCGCCTCTTAAATCCTACCTTTTCCTATAAATTCAAGCCTGCTCTAATGACTACCTGGTGTTTCCAATATTATTGTCGAATACACCAGCGACCAGCCTAACATATGCATTTTTTATTATATCATAGCCAATTTCCCATTTATTTATATAAAGATTCAGTGGCCACAACCTTTTAGCTTCATCAGAAAGTAAATCTATAATTCAATCATAAAGCTGAGACTCAACAACTTTACTGCAAGTATGGTAATCAGCATTAACACTTTAACCCTTACAGACCAGAACTTAGAAGCGAAAAAATCATAATATTGTATGGAAATATTATGTTGCATATTTTCAAACTAATATGACTGGAAGCTGTGTTGCTGCATATGAGAGGAACAGTTCGCAGGCAAATTTGTTTCAAAATAATCAACAGTATACCTGTCTTAGACATGAAATTGAAAACCTGGACTACTAAGGATTGAAGAGTTAAATAAAATCACAAGTTTTCTGTCTCTGCGGTTGTTGTCTCGTTGATGTATTATATAGTAAATACTCGTAGAAAATGATGAACGTTTGGACTAATATAAGGCACATATTTGGAAACCTTCCGACCATTTTATCTACAACATCCTCCATATCAATGTCTAATGCTCTCTGCCTATGTACACTTATCACGGTTAAGCTCTTTAGGCGACGGTCCTCCATTGTTGTGTGCAGTGAACCTTTGATGAGTTTGAGTGTACATGTCCGTTCCCACCCAGCAGTGCATGCTGGAAGAGTTATAACGATGTGAACGCATTTGCATAGCTCTGTAAATGCAATGTTCAGTGGTTTCAAAAATTCTGCAAATTCGATCATTGAATCAAAGATTTTGTTGCCTCTCTCGATCATTCATTTAGCTTGCTGGGTTTCTATGCTGAGATCATCGAGATTCAATGTATAGTATTCAGCTATGGATTTGATTATCTCTACATCTAAATGTCTTTTGAAGATGGACCAAAAGCTGATAGGGATCAGAATATCCATAATTGGTCACCAGAAAATCGTCTTTGTAACTCATTCCGAAATTTATCAATAGTTGGGAATAAAATATGTGTTTTAAAGTCATCAGATTTGTGTTCAGTATCACGCTTTCCATGGGAAGTCAAGACAGCATTTCATGTGATTAAGCACGCTTACTGGTCGCGATTCTTATGTATGTAGCCTGTAGACAGGATTTGTAAATTCTTCAACTCAGCCATCGACTCAGATGCTTAAAATAGCATCGTATTACTTATCATGTCTGTTGTCTGTGGCTGGAGAAAGAAATAGTTTTGCTTATGTTTCCTGTCCTCGCATTGCTGTAATTTACTCCGGCAGCAATTCTGTATGCATCAATAAAATATTCATATGAAATATCTTCATGCAACTTTTTAGGAGGGGCAAGTAGTGGGGCAAACTATTTTTGCATGGGGCATTTGCCACCCCATTTCCACCCATCCCCACCCTTTGCCACACCCCCCCCCCCACCCCGTGGCGCCGCCACTGAGTAGATGTGAGGTTAGAGCGAGGAGCCAGTGAATGCGAGTGATGTAAAGATTAAACGATTAAGATAAAATGAGAAGTGCCAGAGAGGGTGGAGGGAGAGAGAAAGGGGAAGAGAATGTGGGTGGTGGCAGTGGTGAGGGGTGGATGGAGCGAGAGGAGGAGGGGAGAGTATGCGTGAGAGAGACATGAGGAAAGTGAGAGCCAGAAGAAAATAGGGCGAGAGGATAAGAAATGTGAGGAGAGAAGAGGAGAGAAAGTAAGTGCTGGAGATGAGGTTAGGGTGTGTGGGTGGTGGCTGCAAAAGAGCCAGTGGGAAAGATGGTGATAAAGCATGGTAGAACGTGAGAGAGCGCAAGATCGAGATAGATCGCTAGATCAATAGATAGATAGATACACAGGTTTGATGGATGGGTAGATGGTTTGGTGGGTGATTGGTGGCTGGGTGGGTGGATGGGTGGGTGGGTTGCAGGATGAATAGACATACGGACGAACGGATTCAGGGATAGATTTAGGGATGGATGGGATGGGATGGATGTATTGATGGGATGGAGGGATGGGGATGAGATGAGAGGGGTGGGATAGGTGTTGGGATGGGTGGGGTGGGATCGGCGGTGGGATGGGATGGGGTGTAATTGGATGGGATGTTCGGATGGGGTGTGGGGTGTAGGGATTCGATGGGGTGGGTGGAATGGGGATGGAGTGGGGAATTGGATGGGTGATTGGGGTGGGAATAGTGTGTGGGAATGGAATGTGGGAATGGGATTGACCGACGGACGAACTGACGGAATGACGGACATACTGACGGAATGACGAATGGACGGAAGGATGGGCGGACGGACAGACGGATGGATGGCTTGGTGGTTGAATAGATGGAAGGATGGGTGGTAGGAGGGGGTGGAGGGACGGGCGGAGGGATGGATGGAGGGAGGGACGGAAGGATGGATGGAGTGAGGGTAGAGGTATAGATGGAGAGGGAGGGAGGTAAGGGGAGCGAGCGAAGTAGGGATGGATGGATGCAGGGATAGAGGGAGGGGTGGTTGGAGGGAGGGAAAGGGAGGGGCGATGGATTGAGGGACACGGGAGGAAGGTTGGAGAGAGGGAGGGGAAGGGTAGATGAAGGTGTATAGCGTTTGGTTGGATGGGTGAGTGTGGATGAAGGGGCTGGAAGGGTGGTTTAAAGGGGTATGGATGTTGAGGAAATGTGAACGTGGGGGACGGAGATGTGGGGGTTGGTGGAGGTGATGGAGGGTATGGATTGAGGGGAGGGGTGTGGTGGGTGGGTGGATGGAGAGGGCACGGATGTAGGTAGTGGATGGATGGAGAGGGTGGGAGAATAGAGAGGGGATGGTTTGAGCGGGAGGGGATGGATGGGGAAGAGATGGAGGGTGTTGGAGTGGGGATGGAGGGGAAGGATGAATGGGATGGATGGAGGCGGCGGATGGGCGGGGTGTGGTGATAGACAGAGGTGGAGCGAAGGGATGACTGGGTGGGTGGTGGACAGGGGGATAGAGGGGGATACAGGAGGGAGGGATGTAGAGAGAGTGTGGAGGGGATGGATGGAGGTGGGGTGGGGTGGGGTTAAGGATGAGGTGGTTGGAGAGAGGTGATGGAGGCGAATGGAGGGATGATGGAATTGAGGGAGGTGAAAGGGAGGGGAGGGTAGGGGAGCGTGATGGGGAGGGGTGGTGGAGGAGCTCTGGGTTTCTAACGTAGCTCAATGTAGTCTGTTTAGAATTTTGACCAACGGTTGTTGCTGCCTGAAGTAGTAATATCTTTCATTCAGATTACCATTGCGAACAAGCAGATTTTAAATCGTGAATTCCTTGAATCCAAATTTGTTGAATATCTCGGCAATCATTTTAGTTTCAAAATGTTCAGTAGAACAGAGCTTATTAAATCGTAATTTCAGGAGCGAAAATCGTAACCATTGTGGAATGATATCCAAATTGGATCTTCACAGTAGGCCCTCTAGGTGGGGCTTAGAATACACCTTCCGTATCCTCTGCATGTCGTAAGAGGCGACTAAAGGAGGTAAGGGTGAGGTAACCCTGACAGAAACCTCGAGTGCTGAAGACGGAGGTTCCAGGCCGCACGGCGCACTCTAATAAACCATGGATCCACGCACTTAACGCTTATGATCATGTCGATAGTCACTTACAGGACTGGCGGTATGATCAGCGAACGACCATAGTACAACATAATCAATTATGACTATATTTGCAAATAATTATTGATAATTAAACTGGAAGAAAAATATAACTAAATTAAAATTAGAAATTTTACCTGGAGCGAACCGAGTTGTCATTGAAATGACTACAGGTAAGAAAGCTTGCTCGGAGCGCGCCAGTCCACTCAGCCAACCAGCGTGAATAACGATTCAAAGCTCCCAACTAGCTATCTGATTACGTATTTAATTTCGCTTAATTTTCGTATGAGCCAATCAGGTTCGTTGTCTTATCCTTGATCGGTACAAACATATTCAAAATGGCATTACTATTAATTGCATGGGGGTTGCTAATTAACGGATATATTTATTTTCACAATATTCCACATTAAATTTGTGGGTTTTTTTTTTCCATTAATAGTACGATATGTATAGAAATTAAACGCGGGCGTTAGCTTCTAGGTGTGATAAAACGTGTGATTAAAGTACAATGCATTCTCATTTTTAGGTTGTCCACCCACCGGTTCTAACTTGGTAGCTTCCAAACGTATCCGTGCTGTACATTTGGGTTACGCTTTCAACAGGAACTGTGTCTCAGAGGCCATGAGCGGGACATTAATTAATGGAGGATTCCAGTTTCCCAGTCAATCATATGACGTCATAATCAACTACGTAACGTGTAGGCTGACATCATAATCAATTACGTCATAAATGGTGTAGATAAGTTTGTCACGAGCGCATAATTGATGACGGACTAAACATTGTTGTACGAATTGTATGTCTTTACTATTTAATAAAAATGCTGTTGAATATTTTGAAACCAATTTGACTGAGAGCTGTTACTTCCTTAGGCGGCAACGGCACCCAGTTAAATTAGTTTCGAAATATTCAATAACTTAGCAGTAGGGCCTTATAGTTTTCTGGAAATTGAGATTCAGAGAGTGAAGTGATCTATCGATCACGGCTCGATCACGGCATGGGCAAAGCGTGAGTGGAGCTTAGAAATACCTCGTGATGGGCGGGGAATCGCTAAAAACTGGATTACTCCATTGTTTTACACTTTGAAAAACTTTTATGATTTGAGTTGATCGTAGCCAATGCATCGACTAGGAGCAATAGAGTAACATTTCTCCCTATGCCACGCCCATTTCTAGCTAAGCTCCGCCCACTTTGTTGGTGTGTTTGAACTGATTTGAAACTCTGAACTCTGAATTCCAGGAATCTCACAGAATATTTTGAAACTAATTTGACTTGGAGCTGTTGCTATCATAATGTCCATTAAATTGTAAATTCAGGAAAGCCATACAATGCAGACACGTGCATGGCGGACCTCTTTCATTTGATCGTAACATCAGCTAACTAGTGACCCGTTTTGATTACGACGTCAGATACCAGACAATAAAACTAGAAGGAAATTGTTAGAAAGATTCGGCGACAATAGTCTTCTTTAAGGCTGCCGTTAGGGAGTTAACTGGCCAAAGCTGACGCAACTAAAACAAGGAACTAGAAAAGGCGGCTAATTATGTGTTTTATGGGGCCTATGGGTAAGAATTTCCCCACATGCCATTCCGCCCATCACCCTGCTAATGATCTGGATCTGAAGTTCACTGGTGTCGCCGGATAGCTGCTTCATCTCTGCGTCATTGACTCCATCTCCCTGCAGTCCATGAACCTCTCAAACTATTGACTCTGTGGACATCTTGAGGAGTAGTGTGCAGATGTGGTGTTAGTGCAAAAACAGTGCGATGTAGAGAGGGTATTGTAAATGCAATAGGAAGGGTTGGCACTAAAATCCTGATGAGTTATCTAAGACTGTGGCTGATCTACTAAGTTCTAAAGAAGAATCGAGTTCTTACGGGATGTGTAATGCAATATAAAGGTTCCACAAGAAAAGACCGAACTTGCTAAGAAAATAGATCTAAAACCACAATGTCAATAGTTGAAAATTTGTTGGCCAGGGTTGCAACTTAATTTGCAATCGGACAGAGCAACTGTTCTAATAGCAACAAACGGAAAAACCTAATGGCTAATGGAATAGTAGCTAACTAATGGCTCAAATGTCACGTTACCCTACTGTGTCCCAGAAAGGTGTAATGGTTATATAAAAAATCAATTTTAAAAGGGTCAATTGAAAACTGACTAAGTGATTTGCATCAAAGTTGAATGTTATAAATAATTGCCACTTAGTCTGCTCTAAACATCAGCTAGCCTAGAGGCTAATAATAACAATCTGGCAAGTAAATGCTGCACAGATTAGGTACCGTAATTTTGACAGCGATTGGACGCACTATCTGGCAACAATGCCTGGAAACGCTGTGCTGTAAATAACCATCAGGCAACAACGCTCCAAAATAAACTAATCCGGTTTAAATAAAACTAGAAATACTATCTGGGTAACAGTGATGACACTATCTGGCAACAAAGTACCGGCGAGTACAACCTGGCAACGTGTACCAAATAGAAGGTACTCTGACAAAGTTCAAGCACCGAAAATTAAAGGACTGGGCTCAGCGACGTTGTCGGGTATACAAGTACCAAGTATGAATGCAATCCGACAATAAGTACCAATTGGAAAGCACTGACAACAAACTGCTATCCTGAAATCTAACAAGTCAAAAGGAAAAATAACTACACACTGACTAGAACAACATGGCAAGGAAAGCAATCATGCGCCGCTGATAAACCATGAGGTAATCAGCAAAACAACATTATTTTGCCTGCAAAGCTATTCAAACGCAATAAAAATGAGGATAAGGACGCCAACGAGACTTAACTTCTAGAGAAGCCGGTTACTGAATTGATTTAGTAAAACTAATAGATAGATCTCCTTATAAATTGGTAGTCAGGAAATGAAGATATCTTGCTACCTTTCAGATAATGGCAGCGTGACCTCTCTGACTGCGTAAGCGAGGAAACGGAAGCTTAGCACACACAGACCTTGACGTTGACCTTTCTCTCAAGCAACAATTATCAAAATTAGAAGGATCCAGTCATATGACCTTGATCTCTCTCTTAACCTTGATCTTGAGAAAACGATACAAATGTCAAAGCAAATAGGTCAAAAGCTACCTTTAACCGTTGCCCTCTTGAAATACGGACAATTTAGCAAGAAATTTAAATGTCAAACCCACGGCCTAATGAGATCAAGTTAACTAAATGTGATCCAGTAGCCATTGATTTTTAGACTCCTAAGGCTAACTTCCTAGGTTATAGAAGCGTGAACTCGCTATTGTAATAGCCTGGGAAAATAAAGCAGACTTATAGCTCAATTGTAGAACCCTTTTTAAAGAATAGTATTGTTTAAAAGTGTTTCACTAATTGGAAACAGTTAACCAACATTCATCATAAGAAAGAGTTTATACCCTGCTGTTTTTCTCTTGCACCCCTGCTAAGAAGGATAAGCTTTCCTTTGGGTGTGTGGGGTGGTGGCTGGGTTAATGTAATACCGGACTACGTTTGTAACAGCCAACGGGTGCAGGCATTTGAATCCAAATTTAAAATGATTTGAAAACAATTTAAATGTACCAGTCAAAGTTTCAGTTCTAGAAGTTAACCATTAGACAGAAAATGTAGAACTGTAAGATATTACCTAATCAATCCATTTTCACATATCCTAGCTTGAACCTTAAAAGGGTGCGACTGACTTAATTTAATACAAAAATATATCTCGACTATGACATTTTAGTACTGAAGCCGTCGTCAAGAGGGATCGGGAACGCTCATTTGACAATGACCTAGCACTTTGGCGAACAGATTTGAAATATTAAAAAAATAATGTCTTACTTTTAATAAACTCCGAGTGCCGTATATTAGATGATAATATTTCTCTATTCCGTACGTGTACTGTTGATGTGTGCCTACATGAATGTAATCTTCGTAAACTAGAAATAATTGGTTGCGTCTCGAAGTGGTGGAATATCCGCAACAAGAAGAAGTTTCGGTTTCTCTGTAATTTCTAAATCTGGAAGCGTGACTTGTATTTTTAGCTCCAAATGCTGATTTTAACACAATGTATTTCAATGCATTTACTAAATGGACGATTTTAAGAATACATCTCTTAATCAAATGTTACTGACGAAATGCATGACTATCCAATACAGTCTACCGACAGTTGTACTCTTAATGAATTTTATACAATAATGATTGAATAATCAACATGGCGGCCGGTCGTAAAAACTAAGTCACATTTGAAAATGAGCGAATAACGTGACAAAATGACTGGCAGCGGAAAATAAGACTTATCTAGTTCCATGAACCTAGTCCATGGCCACAAGGACTCATTATACGAGCATGTACGAAAATGAAATCAGATAACGGGTTAGAAAACCCTGCTTAAAAATACAGGTTTAAGACTTAGTGACAATAGAGTATAAGACGGCGGAAATGTTAAAATCTTATGTTACCTGCTATTACAGCAACGAAACCCGCCTCCTTGGGCCATGACGTTGAGCGTTCCCTTTCTCCGACTGTGCAGTATGCAAACTATACAACTATCACAAATACATTTTTTAAATTAAACCTGTGACCAGAGAATTGGTCTTGTGCGCACATTTCACTCGGTTCCAGCCAGCAAAAGCGCTTCCAAATTAAGTGGCAATACAGCAACTTACTGCCGTACAAAATACAGCCACATTTACAAGTTAATCATCTGACCATACACAATCCGAACCCACTAACATTTTACATAAATAAAACTTAGAAAGTAACACGTCAATATTGGAGTAACGATCTGAATAGATTGTGAGATTTACATTAGCATGATTTCAAATCCGAATATAAGTTGCTACTTTGGCAATTGCAGATTGTATGACATTGAGGTTTAACAATTTTTAGCGTTCAGAAAACATCGATCTGAGAATTTAAGAGAAATTCATTGAATAACTACCGGAAACTGTTGCACTGCACATTTGCAACAACTTCTAGCATCATCATTCACAGAGCCCTGTTTAAGACTATATGCTCGGCCTCAATGTGGCGCAGGGGTGTAACCCACTGGGTGTCAATCCAGACATTTGGAGGGGCTAACCAGAGCATTATGCACAACGCAAATGAATGACACTTGGAGATCGAATCAAACGAAATGATGCTCGCCCTGTGAGGATCCGCCAGGCAGGTGCAGCGCCGGGCTCTACGCTTCGAAGGAGCCCACCCTTAGCTACTGGAGGTCCCATCAACTCGTCTTGTGGAGCCAGGAGACGAGGATGGAGAGCTACTGGTCAACCGAAAGAGAAGACCAAACCCAAAGAGAACCCCAGTATCAACATCATGCACTGGAACGCAGAAGGGGTTGCCAACAAGAAATCAGAGCTCGAACAGTTCCTGTACGAAAACAACATTGATATCTGCTGCATCCAAGAGACACACCTGCAAGAAGGAAAACCATTTAAGATCAGAGGTTACCAGATTTTCCGGTGTGATCGAAGAGGAAGAAAGAAAGGCGGGGTGATCACCTTGGTCCGAAACAGCGTGAACGCCAGCCAGATCAAAACCTTTATGGAAGAGGCAGAATATATCAAGATCAAGGTAACAACCAGCAACTCTGTGATTGACATTGTCAATTATTACTACCCTAATGACAAGAATCTCTCACTTGACACAATCCAGATCCCGGACTGCCACTTCCTCATTGCGGGAGACTTTAATAGCCAGTCTCAGAGCTGGGGATACAGAACACTTGATAAACGAGGAGAAGACATTGAAGCATGGCATGATGAAAAGCGCCTTTTACTTGTCAACGATCCCAGAGATCAGCCTACCTTCTACTCGCGCCGGTGGCACTCGACAACAACGCCGGACTTGACATTTTGTACAGAAGACATTCACAGAAACCTCAGTAGAGTGGTCGGATCGCAGTTAGGAGGAAGCGACCACCGCCCAGTCCTCCTCTCTCTTTCTGGAAGTATTTCAACACGTTCACCTCAACATCCACGGTGGAACTACAAAAAGGCAAATTGGAGTCTGTTCGGCATTCATTCCAATGAGCTTACCCAATATATAGCAGTAGAAGGGAGAAACATCAACATTGCGGTCAAAGAATTTAATTCAAGTATCCCCAAGGCTGCCAACGAAGCGATTCCTCGAGGGTTCAGGAAAAACTACCACCGCTACTGGACAACAGAACTGCAAGCAGCACATGATAAACTAGATAAGGCCAGAGAAGATGCAGAGGGTAATCTCTGTCATGAAAACCACTTCACACTACAACAAACTAAAGCCAGGTATCTAAAGACCAAGCTGGATGCCAAAAGAAGAAGCTGGAGGGAAAAGATGGCAGGGTTTAATTTAGAGAGAGACACAATAAAGCTATAGAGACTGACTAAAGCACTGAATGATGAGGGTGTCGGGGGAGAGGAGATTACTCTTGAAGAATATGGACAAACACTGTCAGGAAAGATGGCTGCAGATGCCCTTGCGAAGGCATATGCAAAAGAAAGCAACATTTCTATACCACGAATGCGTCAAAAAGAGGTTAGAAAAGAGGAAAAGGAAAGAACAGACACCAACACTCACGATGCAATGAAAGTTGACATTAGTTTAGCAGAACTGAAGAAGTCTATCCGCCAATTGAAGAAGAAGAAATCTCCCGGGCCAGATGGCATTACGAATGAAATGATCCAACACCTTGGTAATGCATCTCTCCGCAAGTTGCTAGATATCTTTAATCTCAGTTGGACCAATGGAGAGGTTCCTCAGTGCTGGAAGGAAGCCAGAATGACTCCTATTCTGAAAAAAGGGAAGAACAAGACGAAAGTGCTGAGCTACCGTCCTATCAGTCTTACAAGCTGCATATGCAAGACCATGGAGCGCATCGTCAACCAGCGGTCGCAGTGGTACCTGGAGTCGGAGAACACTATAGTTTCAGAGCAGGCTGGCTTCAGAAGATACAGGAGCAAAGAAGATTAAAACAACACATTTTGCACAGGTCATAGAGGACACTTTTCAAGCCAAGAAGGTGATGCTAGCTGCCTTTATTGATCTGCAGAAGGCATTTGACAAGGTGTGGAAGGATGGCCATCTCGTGAAGCGCCGGCGCACAGGCATCGGTGGCAACATGTTCCGATGGACCAAGTCATACCTACACAATCGCAGAGCTAGGGTGCTGGTGGATGGACAATCTGGACAGAATGTATTGCTGAGACAAGGGGTACCACAAGGCGGAGTATTATCACCAACTCTGTTCATACTCTTCATTAATGATATTGTAGCAGAGCTGCCCAATGGGATCCAAGCAGCCCTCTATGCAGATGACCTCGTACTCTGGTGCACCGAGGAGTACACGACTGCCACGTACAGAATGCAGCTCGCCTTGGACAGAATTACAGCTTGGGCCAATCGCTTTTGTATTACCATAAACAAAGAAAAATCATCAGCCATGCTATTCCCACTGTCCACCAAAACCAAGGTTGGTGATCTGACACTGGGCGGTACTCCACTCGAGTACGAGGACCAGCAGACATACCTGGGAGTCACCTATGACAGAAGATTAACATGGAAGGAGCACATCCAGAACGCAGAGGCAAAGGCCAGAAGAAAGCTAAACATCATGAGGAAGCTGGCAGGAACAAAGTGGGGTGCCAATGAAAGGATCCTCAAGACCATCTACCTAGGTGTCGCACGACCACACCTTGAGTATGGATCCAGCTCATGGATGGCAGCAGCTAAATCTCATCAACAGAACCTCGACAGAGTACAAAACCAGGCACTGCGCATCATCACTGGTGGAATGAGATCAACACCAATAGAAAAAATGGAGCAGACAGCAGGCATCCCCCCATTTAGTAAAGGAAGGGAATGCAAAGCACTGATCCAAGCTGCAAAGTTCAAAGCGTTCAACAACCACCCGATGAAGATCAGGCAAGCACAGCTGTCATCAGGAAGATTTAAAAGATCAAGTTTTGTGAAAGAGACAAATGCACTTCAAAGGAAACACCAAGAAATGTTGCCAGCACAAATAGAAGACCCAAACCACACCCTTGATCCTTCACCCTGGGAAAACAAACTAGAGAGCATAGCTATTCGCACCACAGTACCTCATCTCACAACCAAAGATGAACACAGTGATGTGAGCAAGAAGGCCCTGACCCTAGCCATGCTGGAAGAAATGTACCTGCAGGAGACATGGATAAGGCTCTACACAGATGGATCAGCCAAAGATGCAATTAGGAGCGGAGGTGCCGGACTGCACATACAGTATCCAAACGGACAACATGAGTCAGCTGCAATACCGACAGGCAAACACTGCACAAACTACAGAGCTGAAGTCGAAGCACTGGTCCATGCAGCTAATACCATTAGCAGAACAGCAGACCCTATTGCACAGTGTCTTTTTATCTGATGCCCGCTCCGTCCTTGAGGCTATCACCAAAGGTAAGCTGCCACAACTTGAAGAAGCACTACAAACCATCAAATGCTTTCGGATAGCATTGCAGTGGATCCCCTCACACTGTGGAGTCCAAGGAAATGAGGAAGCAGACATGATGGCAAACGTGGGTGCAGAAGAGAATCAGACAGAAAACATGGTTACGCATACAGAGATGAAGACTATCATCAAGTCACTCTATAGAACACCTCAATCAGAAGATGCCTACCATCATCTCTCGAGGCCAGAGCAAGTGACCATTTTTCGTCTCAGAACTGGACATAACAGACTAACCCAACATATGTACAGGCGGTTCCACCTTACGACATCGCCCGCTTGTCCTTGTGGAGAAGCAGAACAGACCACAGAGCACATACTTTAATGTTGTAGTACGTATCAGCTGCTGAGAGAAGAGATCTGGTCTTTGTCAACCTCTTTTCTTGAAAAGCTGTATGGGCCTGTGGAAGAACTGCAGAAACCACATATTTCATCTTGAGAATGGCTCTCCAAGTGTGATACCAGCGATCGAAAAGAAGAAGATCATTCACAGAAAATCAAACAAATTCTAAGACACTACCCTTATGACGAGAATCTCACAAAGACAGGCTATCAGAATCGAATGGTTAACGTGTCGGGCTAGAGCTATTACTTGATATACTTGCAGTTTGACTTGATGTACACCCCTCAATTACCATTAACTTACATGCAGTTTCGACAAGTTCTCTCTACATATGTGTATATACATTCATATTCAAACTACAGACCTCATTGTACTCCAATCCGGATGTGCTCCTTTATAGAGGAGGAATTAACGATAATAATAATAATAATAATAATAATAATAATAATAATAATAATAATGTGCAAATCTGGAACCTAAGGAAAGCCACGCCGTCTAAAATTGGCGTTCGTCTCCTATGAATAGTAGTGAAAACTATTCCTCAAGTGAACACATTTCAATATAAAATCCATCCAGGTAAATGCGTACATCTGATAAGCACTCAAATAAACTCCATCTATAGTAAGTCCGTCGAACAGCAAATAATGTAATTTCACAAAAGTGACCGATAATCAAACTGAAAAGAAATATCCCTCTTATGTAAGGAGCACCGCAATCGAATAATGATATTTGTTTCAAACTCACAGTTCAAATGAAACGTAAGTTGACACAACCTTGGAATTCGATCCCACTGCTGTTTGATTACAATATTTTACAGCTGTTGCACCACGCACAATCATTCCCATAGTGCTAACGTTGACAATGGCAAATACACTGCTCTGAAGCTATTCGAATTAAATATATCCCAATTTAACCATGCTGGTACTAGAAATGTGTTATCTGCACTGACATCTGACAACATCAAAATCTTAATAAGAAACAAAGAACACATAGCCTTCACACTTCTATGTGTATTCAATCTCTCATGAAGAACATCAACAAGTTACATTTTCTGGATTTGAGTGCACCTGAATATGGAATTATTACAAATTCACATACTAAACTTACAAATGTAAACAAACTCCAGATTTGTAGTAAAGCGCAATTCCCAGGCAAAAAATGTAGTGAAGGCATGCATATTGAAGAAATAATGACTAAATTTCGTCAAGAACAACCAAAACAGTGGTAATTTTTCAAAATTAGTCTTCTATTGGCATGCAAATGGACATTCCTCAAGACCACATCAACGGCCGGTTTTGACCCGCTTCGTCATGAAAGGGTTAAAGAACGCTAAAGAAAAGTATGATTTTTGGCAGTTTCGTGAAAATGTATTTCAAACACGCGCAAAGCCAGTAGTTTTTCTAACGTTTCACTGACTGGAATTGCTATTGTAATATGAGACCGTGTTGACATTTTCATAGACTATGCGGGATATTTGAAAGATTGACAAAGCTGGAGTTAGGCGAGGTGGGAACTAAGAAAACAATTGCAATACACCACAACGTACGTACGTACGTATGCACGTGTACATGAGTAGAAATGAACTGTGATAAACACCGATACAGATTGGCTGAGAGCTTGATGACATCATCTCATTTGCATATTAGGCCACGTTATTCCCGCCAACATACTCGATTTTGATTTCTCGAGAGGATTTGGTGGGGAAAAGGGGCGTTGCCTAATGTGCAAATGATATGACACATCAAGCTCTTGGCCAATCAGAATCGACGTTTATCTCTCCTCCGCTGCTTGGGATGTAATCTATTGATGGGAGCAAATGATTGACAAGTGTAATGCTTCATGATTGACAGGTGCGACTAACATGAAACAGATGAGGTGGGTCCAAAATAAAGTCATGTGATCCCCCTCACAGCCGATCAGAACAGTTGTTTATATCTCAGATTGTTACTGAATAAAGCTATGAGGTGCGGAGGGGTCGAAAGGATGGGGTGGTGGGGAATTCTACAGCGTTATAATGTGTTTGAACATGTTCAGCCAAATGAGGTCAGGTGACTCTCACAGCCATCAAAACAGACGTTTATAACTCAGATTGTTACTGAATAAAGCTATGAGGTGGGTACAAAATGAAGTCACGTGATCCCCTCACAGCCAATTAGAACAGCTGTTTATATCTCAGATTGGTACTGAATAAAGCTATGAGGTGCAGAGGGGTCGGGAGGATGGCGCGGTGGGAAATTATACAGAGTGATAATGTCTTTGAACATGTTCAGCCAAACAAGGTTATGTAACCTCGACAGCCATCAGAACAGATGTTTATATCTCAGATTGTTACTGAATAAACCTATGCGGTATGGACGGTTTGTGAGGGTGGGGTGGTGTGGAATTCTAGAGTCATAACGAGAACGAGACAATAAATGAACCTTGACTACTGCTGGTCGTTCTGAGCCTACAACCGTGCTTCTGCATGGGTATTAAGCAAATATCCATTTGCAGATCTAGAGAAGCAACTACAATGCACCACAGCACATGTATTGATGTACGCACGAAAAATTTACAGTAGGAATGCCTCACTCGATAACATTGACAATTATTCCAGGGTTACATTTTCAAAGATAGGTATCTCTCAGTTTACATATGGCTGCAGATGCCAATGATGAACTATTCCCGTGTTTATGATGCGTGTGTATGCACATTTCCCAAAGCGTTATGACAGCAACAATACCCCAGTCAAATAAGTTTCAAAATATTAACCAGAAAACATCCAATTGTTACGACTGACTCAAAAAAGCATCCGCTTTTGTTTCTACGAGAATTCTTAATACTTACCAGATGTACTATTATGATAATGTCTATTATCTAGTCTAGCTCAAAATAAACAATTAAAACTCCGCACTCTCCTGGTCCTGCCCATACTGTGTCCGGGAATACCATAGCCGCAGGTACCGAGTCAATTCCCAATCACAGTCAGATTCGTCTTATATTTGCCTTGGCAAACTGCGAAAGCAGCTCAGCCTCACCTCAGCGGGGCGGCTGAGGCAGGGCCATAGTACATCTGGTAAGTATTAAGAATTCTCGTAGAAACAAAAGCGGATGCTTTTTTGATTCTACTTCGAATAATACTTACCAGATGTACTATTATGATAAACTCCGGATTTCGACAGCCAGGAAATGCCGGTGGGAGGAGGTGAGGCTCGAACCAGCACTCACCAACCATCCAACAGAGAAGGTTGTGAAGAGATTAAAACCCTGGCATACGCTTGGGTTCTGCTATCTGACTCATAGAGTGCTAAACTTCCATGGTCTAGACCGCGCTCCCCCCCCCCTCTTTTGTCAGCACAAAACCAGAGGGATGTCCATGGGGATGCAACACCCACCAGACCCGTGTCAGCCCCAAGTCTCAGCTAGGGCAGTCCAGTAGAGTGCAAAGAAGCTACTACAACTGCAATCTTTGAAAAAACTATCAGTATATCGATTAGGTTTTCAAATTGGAATGAGTCTCATGTCTGTATGAGAGGATAAATATACTCTTGTACCAGACTATTCACTTACTCAGTCTGGTATTTCGACTGGAAGTAAACATATTTATAGTCACTTAATTAATGTAAACACTCACCATTTTTGAGTGGTCGATCTGTTCTTGATCATCACAGGAGCTAGGCCCAATCCACAGTCGTACTCAGTCATGTGCATAGCGCTTGGTAAGTGTAGGCGGAAGACTTTTGTGATGTGTGCGAAGTAGTGGTCGGACGTGGCTTAGTTTAGGTTTGACAGATTGGCGACGGCTACTGGATTAAGTGTGCTGGAGATGTCGCGAAGGTAGAAATCAGTGAATGACGACTCGGCATGCCATTGTGCTACAGACATCACCTGCTCTAATGAGACACCCTTATAAAGGGCCGATGATGCTGCTAGTGTTCGGACCTCATGGGCATTCGCACGATCAATCTGCTTTCCTGTAGCGATCTTGTGCGACATCTGAATAGCGTCAACTATCCCACGAGAAATAGTATCTTTCGAAGCACGTAAATGGGGAGCTTTGAGACATAACCACAGAGATTTCGGGTCGTCTCTCCACTCAGAAGTACGTTTCTTATACATCTTGAGACATCTGACAGGACACCAAGCACAAGAATTTGGGTCATGTCTAGTTAAACTTGGCAAATTGATCGGCTGTCCTGGATATTTAAGTGACTGATTCTTTGCCAGGAAACAAAGACGTGGAAGTAATCTTAAACCTTCACCCGTGACGACAAAACGGTCTTGTTCGGCAGAAAGCGCATGAATCTCGCTTCTCCTTCTCGCCGACGCTGCTGCAACCAAGAAAACTGATTTAATAGTTAACAGTTTAATGTCAATAGATCTAATCGGTTCAAAGGGAGCATGCCCTAAAACCTGTAGAACAAGAGATAGATTCCATGATGGGATAGGAATTGGCTGTCTGGGTCGCAGATTGCTCATTCCTTTGATAACTTCATTCAAGGTGTCATTCTCCACTCCCTCAATGGTGAGACTGGGAATGACCGAAGCTAATGCAGACTTATATGCTGCTAGGGTAGAAGGTACAAGTTTGTCAACTTCGTATAAATGACAGATAAAATCTGCTACGTGTTGAACAGATGCAGAAAAGGGATCAATATCTCTTCTCTCACACCACTGTGCAAATTTGTTGATTCTATAATTATATGTCTTTGTGGTTGAAACTCTTCTGGCTGAAGCAACAAACTTCGCTGCTTGCTCAGAAAAGCCATCCTCAATTGCACGCTGCTTGACAACATCCATGCAGTCAATTTGAACATTTCTGGTCTGTCGTGAAGGTACAGACCCTTGTTCTGAGAGATTACATCTCTTGTGTCTGGAAGAGGGATTGGACTGCAGACCAGAAGGTCCAGCAGATCCGTAAACCATGATCGGCCTGGCCAATAAGGTGCGATCAGTAGTACTTGGCACATCCCCTCTCTTATCTTTGCCAGAACTTTCGGGATGAGAATTGTTGGAGGATACGCATACGCGTACATTCCCTTCCAACTTATCGCCAGTGCGTCTACTGCTAGAGCTAACGGGTCCGGGATCGGTGACACGTAAGTGACCATTTTTGCGTTTAGATTCATCGCAAATAGGTCGACATTTGGCTTGCCCCATTGTTTGAATAGAACCTCCGCTACCACTTGGTTGAGCTGCCATTCCGTCGGACGACAAACCGTCCTTCGACTGAGAGCATCCGCTAAGATGTTCAATCTTCCTGGAATGTGTGCTGCCCGAAGAATAATATTCCTCTCTTGGCACCACAGCAGAAGGTTCCAAACCATCATACACAACTCTGGTGATCTCGTCCCACCTTGGCGGTTCAAATAAGACACCACTGTTGAGTTGTCTGTCCTTACTAGGACAATTTTGTCTTGAATTAGACTCTCGAACTTCTGCAGTGCAAATACCACCGCTAATAGCTCGAGCACATTGATATGTTTCTGCGCATTGGTCCGATCCCATTCCCCTGACACTGACTGATTGTCCAATACTGCTCCCCAACCTGTCAACGATGCATCCATAAATATGGACATCTGAGGTTGAGGAGGTTGTAGAGGAACACCTCGCAGGAGATTCTGTTCCGATAACCACCACTGAAGGTGGAATATCAATGGTTCTTTCACTGGTACCCTCAGAGATAACGGATCTGTTCTCTGTGACCAGAACGACATCAAATACATCTGAATCGGCCTGCGCCTGAGTGCCGCATATGGCACCACCTTCTCCAACGATACTAGCAAACCCAGTATTCTGAGAAATTGACGCGCCGTCAGAGAGGCTCCTAGAGAAAACGACTCCAACACTGCAATCAGGCTTCTGACTCTGCTCTCCGCCGGAAAAGCTACGCCGTCCCTGAGATTGAAGAAAATTCCCAGATAAACAAACTCCTGGGATGGAGTCAGTTCTGATTTCTCTAGATTCACAATCCATCCTAGCTTTTTCAACAAGTCTAGGACTACTATCAGATTGCTGCGCAGAGTGACTGGATTCCCCGCCTTTAGCAGCCAGTCGTCTATGTAAGTGTGAACAGCTATGTTTCTCCTGCGAAGTAAAGAAGTCATGGCGAGAACCACCTTGGTGAAGACCCTCGGAGCCGTGGTCAGGCCAAAGGGAAGAGCATTGAATTCCCAAACATTGTCTTGGAATGCAAATCGCAGGTACTTCTGAAAAGGAATTGACATTGGAATATGAAAATAAGCATCCTTCAGATCTATCGATACCGCCCACATGCCTTTCCTCAGCCCTGTCATTACCGCTGCTACCGTCTCCATCTGAAATCTGGGAGAAAGAATAAATTTGTTCAACGGTTTGAGATTGAGAATTGGTCTCCACCCTCCGGTACGCTTCGGAACTAGGAACATGATCGAATAGAAGCCCAGCGATGACTGATCGGTGACTAGGTGAATCGCATTCTTCTGACGAAGCGATTCTATCTCTGACTGAATGGCGACTAGACGGTCTAATTCCCTTGGAATAGGAGTCCATATTGGAGTCGAGGTTAACGGAACTAACGATTGATGGATGAGCCAGTCCGGATCGTAGCCGTTTCTTATCCACTGACAGACTAAACAGTCGCGCACGACCTGTTCCCATTGGCTTAGGAATAGCTGAAGTCTGCCTCCGACGGAAAGAATCTGCACACAGTTGTCGGTCGAGATTAGCCGACAAGACGCTAAATCGCTTGGGTGAAGATTCTCGACTCCATTTGTTTCCAAAGCCGCCGGTATTGGTTCCGCCGGAAACCCGTCCGGAACGAGCCCCACGGCCGCCCCGCGGCTTCTTGTGGTATGACGGTCCGGAACCGCCGCCACGGCTATCCTTACGGTAGCCGCCTCGGCCCGAACCGCCACCCTTCCTGTCGTCCTCATACGGCCTCTTACTAGAGGGCTTGTATGCGGACGAACGGCCAGGTCCTTGCGATCCGGATGGCCTATGGGCATCACGGCCAGAAGGACGGAAGGGCGATCTAGGACGCTGTCTCTGCTGCTCCTGCCTATGCTGACGGTAGGACTGTTGCGGCTGAGTCCTCTTGGTCGACTTCCACGACTTGCCGACCACTTCTTGCTCCGCCACCATTGACGCAACCTTAGAGAGCGCTTGTCGTGCCGAGCCGCCGAACAAGCCTGGACCTATGAAAGGCGCAGAAGATAACGCAGCCCTCATCTCCGGTCCTGGTTCCACACAATCGAGAACCATTCTCCGTCGCTCTGCTAAAGTTCTCGTGATTACCCTGGCCAGGCAATCCTGAGACAAGCGCATGGTGTCCCGAACAACTCCGGGAGCAGCCTCTGGCACCTGTCCGCCTTCCGCCGTGCAGTCCAGCATACCCTGCAAGACGGTACACCCGTGCGACAGCGCAGCCATGGCTGCCCTAGCCGCATCTTCAATGAGCGTGAGCTCATTGAACGGGTCTTTGTTGGTCTGAGAAACCAAAGGACGTGACCGCCCCTTGGCTTTCCCAGCCAACGGCCTATTCAGCGCCTCACGTTCCGCAACGGAAAGCCGTGGAACCCTGGCATACTGATGATAAGCCTGCTCCGGAAAGTGGACCCTACTCCTTATCCCCTTCGGGGCCTTGGGCAACGCATAGTCTGGCTGAACCAGACGGTATGCCGCAACTTCCAACATGTCGGAAGTCTGCGTGTCCAGAGGGAGTGTAGGCATGGCAGAAGAGCCACTGGACAGAGCGCTAGCCGCACGCTCTGACATCCGTTCCATCGCCGGATCGCGCTGAGATCCTAGATCAGATGCCAACCCGAGACGATTGGTCATCCATCCAAGAACCTGCACCCATTCAGCTTCGGTGCAGAAAGCGGAATCGTCCATCAAAGAACTCCCGTTTTCATCCTCCCTCTCTCCCTTAGATGAGAGGGCCACCGACGATCCTTGCTGAACGCTACGATACACGTCTCTGCCAACACAGAGCGCATCCATAGCGCGACTACCAACGGCACCAGTATCCAACGAATCGCCAGATATGGATTCGCCGCAGTCCATCGGCTCCACCACGGGATCCGGGACTCCGACGGCCTCACTTACGGCTGGCACTGTCACTCCGATAGGAGCCGCACCTAACGCCGCCGGGATAGCCGTAGGAACCGCAAACCACGGCTCCGCCGGCATATCCGGTTGCACAAATCGGGGATGAAAAATGCCCGACGGAACGTCGACATCACCATCCTCCTGGCAAACCCGTACAAATCCCGAGGGCGACCCCTGGGACGTACTAGGCATCGCCGTCATCGAAAGATCCGGCATGCCGGAATCTTCCCTCCGCAGCAAATCTTCCTCCTCTATCGTCGGCTCTTGAGCCAAGGACAGAGAAGGGGCAGGTGCATGACCCTCAGCAGAACTAGCCGGACCACCTAATGGTTGTCCTGCACCAGCTTGCTTCACCGGGACCGTGGACTGCAACGAGTCAAACATCGCCTTGAACTGAGCCGCCCATACGCCCAGTGCTGAATCCATCCTCTCATTCAGCCGGCCTTCCAGACCCATCAAGGAAACCTGCTGCAGCTTCACTGCCTTGTCCTTCTCAATACGCTCCAGCCTCGCCCGTCGATCCTTGTCAAACTCAGCCACCAACTCCGACGACCACTTGACGCACACGTCACAAGGGCTCCCGACCTTACACTTAGCGCACGCCACACAGTGATGACCAAGGTACTTCCGCTTCATGAACCTGTTGCACTTCCGGCACAACGAGTCCGAGTTCTTCGGTTTCTGCGAACACAGAGAAGAATTAAAACGCTGCACATGACAAGCAGTGACGAGCAATATGCACAATAGACTTGCTAGTTAAGATTCCTTAAACACATTAACTTTCTCTCAATTTAATGATAACAAGTCTTAGGCAGGAAATATTTGAAACTTTTTTGAGTGAACATTTTTTTAAAAACACAACTCAGCCTTTAATTAACGTTAAACAACCAAGAATAAGTCGCCGATCACTACAAACACCCTCGACAACTAAGCGAGAGCTAAAATCGGCGACAACAGAGTGCCTGGATACACCAAGCCAATAACGACATAAATCATGGGCGCCGCCATCTTGGCCAAGGGCGCATCCATCTTAGAGGAACCGAGTCGCAAGAGAAAATTAACCGAGTACCCGAATTAAAACTAAAAGTCAACGGGTACAGAAGCGACTCCAACAATGGCTACCATATATAAAAATGTGCCAATTTAAGGAAATTTCAAACAGTCATTATGGCACGAATGTATAAATTCTAGATTGATACAACCTGCCCCTGTGATGATTTCCCAAGTTCCTCCATGAAGCCAGCGATGGATTATAGAAAAAACACGCTAAACTAGCTTAATTCAATTAATATAGTGCGCTAAAAAACACGCGACTATCAATAAGCGCAAAATAGACGAATCTGACTGTGATTGGGAATTGACTCGGTACCTGCGGCTATGGTATTCCCGGACACAGTATGGGCAGGACCAGGAGAGTGCGGAGTTTTAATTGTTTATTTTGAGCTAGACTAGATAATAGACATTATCATAATAGTACATCTGGTAAGTATTATTCGAAGTAGAAAACCTATTCAGTATTATTGATGGCTGTGTACAAGACAGGAGCTTGTGTACGATATGGCCTCAACAAATACCCTAGTCAAAATAATTTCAATATATTCGCCCGAATCGTTTATTAAATAGTAAAACATCCAATTCGTGTCGGACTGCATGTCTATTCCACATGCATGACTGTTGTGTATGGGCATTTTTCCAAAACGGTATGGTTACACCAGTGCCACCCAGTCAAATTAGTTTCAAAATGTTTGCCAGAATACTTATTAATAGGAAGAAACGTGCAATTTTGACATAAATATCTCTGAATAATGTTGCTAATTGCCATATTTTGGCAGGGCAGCAAATATTTCTCACTATAATTTTGTCCCTAAGCATCTTAATCTGGTATACAGTCAATTTATTGTAATACCTTCAACTTATATTGTCATAACAAACTGCTTTCAGAATATAGGTGGACCATTTCTGCATCAAAATCAATCTATCCATATACTTGTACGAATTTAAGAGCATGCACAGACGCATGTGTAGCGGGGTATCAACAAAGACATTGGTCTGCATGTCACATAATTGATTATGACATAATGAGGTGTGCGTGCACGTGTATATGTATGCATGCATGTGGTGTGTTGGGAGGTCGCGTGAGGTGGAAGGAAGACAAGCTATAATGTACAATAAACCACCTGTGATTATTACTGGTGGATCTGAAAGTATGGTCATAGTAAATCTATATAATAACGCTTAAAGGCACGAGGCACTCATAAGCTCGGCTTTTGCAGGGTCTTGAGAAATAGACATTTGCAGACTGCGAGAAGTCTAGTTTGGAAAAAACCCATACAAGTTGAATGGTTCGCTGGATAACCTCAACAACCATTCCAGTTCTAATTTCCAAAATAGGTATCTCGCGGGAAAGAAAAAATTACAGGGGTCAAAAGCAGACTCATTACCATAGAGCGATCAGGGTTTCGAGAAGCTTTTAAAACCTCCAATATACAATTCTAGATTTAAAACGCTAGACATTATTTTTCTTTTTTCTTTGAAAAGGCCAAATTAATAAATTAAACTATACATCGTAGATTTAAGCATAAAAATATAAAAGAATGAAAACGAATTAGCCAAAAAATATACAAAATATCTAAGAATATAATACTACTACTACTACTACTACTACTACTACCAACACTACTACTACACTACTACTACTACTACTACTACTACTACTACCACCACCAACACTACTACTACTTAGGTATAGATCTCTGTGGAATTATAAACAGCATACATTTACCAGCATTTCTACTGTATCGCCAATGCTATACCACCGCAGGCGTTATGCCCATTTTATCCTCATATGCCGTTGAATAGACAGTGTAAATCAAATGGCTGACTGTTTAGCTGTCTGCGTTCGGGTATATATATGTACGTACGTCAGTGCGGATGCTGCTATTTTTGTATATTTCTGCATTTATACCTAATGTAAGTATATATAATTATATTTTTGAGGGTCTCAAAAACATCAGCGCTTGCGATGTGCCCTCTTAAAATAAAGATTATTATTACTAGTATTACTAAGGCTCTCTATCCCAAGAGGTAAAACAACAACGCTATTGATATCAGCACTTTCCATTGTCCATAGCACTATAGTTATTAGCACCATTATTTTAAATAAAAAATAAATAAATAAAATAAATGAATAATTTACACAATAGCCTCATAGCGATAGAAAATAGAATAGAAAATAGACTCGCTTGGTGTCGAAGATTGGGAGATGGGGGGCAGGTGGCAGGGTTAGGGTTGTGGCTGTAGCCTCCTCGGATACACACTGCTCCGCAAATCCCTCTTGCTCTGCGGCACCACATGTGCACGGTGCGTTGGGCCAAGGATGCTGGTTAGCTGATCTCAGGGTTGCAGATCTGTGTGAGCGTATATCTGGATCATACATAGACCGACCTCATAAGTCGGTGGAACGTTCACATTCCAGTGGGGTCGTGCGACCATTGTCGTGCAAACGAAACCACACCGTACCATCCTGGATGCCAGTGTCACCGGTATGTTAGTCCATTGCTTAAATTTAGACATGATATTTTAAATATATTCTAACTATTCTATTATAGGAACAAACAATTGTACTCATTTGCTGCTATGGTGGGAGTAAGTACATAAGACTAATGTGATGTTTACATAATCGATCCTCGCCAGAGGTACCTCACTGTTTTCTGACAATTATAATCAGCAAGGTATCCCCGCAAGGGAGGGTCCTAATGCGGTCACTTGATAAGTTTAAGATAAACCATTATATCCCTAACACAAATATTATTTGTTTGCGAGAGGAGTGCCTCGCGTGGGCCTCCATCACAGGAAAATGCATACAATGCCGAAGCGGAGGAAGAAATGGTAAAAACGGCCACTCTCTTGTTCAAACTTATGCTAAGGTGGGTAAAGTGAGTCAACCTAGTGAAATTATAAATTATTGCAATGCACGTTGTATTACATGAAGATGGGGTGGATGATTTCCACAGAATTCAACACCGTCACCTTATGTAAGTCTCAAGATACTAGATTGGTAGTTGCCGCTTTATTTATGCAGTCCTTCTGCTAGATCCTATCCTATCATTTAGTTTTTAGGTCCATATTTCAAGCTTAGGCCGCAAGTGACTGCGATTCCTACCTATCTTTAATACATAAGCCTGACTGGCGGAATGCTCAGTGCCCGTATGGTCACCTTCATGGAGAATCCTCCTCAGAGAGACAGCGTGCGAACATGTCACATGGTGGCAGCTCCAGAATCATATAACGATCCTGTCACTCACCATCCCGCAACCACATATAACAGCACAGGGACAAGTCATATTACATAAGCATTTAAAAGCACATATAAGTTTACGGTGGGGAGTAAGAGACAGATATCCAACTATGGTGACCTTTCTGTGAGGGCGTGGTGGGTTCCAAGACCGCACCCAGTCACTTGTAGAGTTAGATAGAGATCTGTGTCTTGTCCATCACCTAGTGTGTCGGGGGTGAATCATGTGAGTTCCGCACACTGGTACTAATATTTACCTGTCTTTAGGGTTATGTCTAATGCCCAGAGATGCACTGCTGGCTGGTTAATAAATATATATGTATGTATGATTACTGTATTCTGCGGCTGTAGGAGTAGAAACACCCTACAGCTGCAATCAGTCCTTCTTCGCTTTTGCCCACTGTGTCTTGTCTTCAGCCGAAATCCTTAGCTTCCTCAGGTCCATTCTTGACTTGAGTGTACTGAGTCCTGCTTTCTTGAGGTCACCTCGTAGCACGCTTAGCAGATTTATGCAATGACGTCCTCTCCTGGCTTTGTATTTGCTGGCTCCGAGTAGGATGAATTCCAAGGCATTCTGTGCTGGTGTCTCTTCTAGCAAACTTAGCACATGGCCAAACATGGACCATCTTTGCTGGGCGAGTTTTACAGACAGCGGCGATGTATTACACATCTTGTATCGTGCATTATTGGAAATTATGCTGTCTGGCCATCGGTGTCCAGTGATGGTGCGTATCGAGTTTGTCTAGAGTTGCCTTTGGAGCTGCCCAGCTGTTACAGTTATACAGCATCATGGATACGCAGGTTGCATTGTATAAATGTAGCCTCTTTATCAAGGGCATCTTTGATCTACAAATCCATAGCTTCCAGAAGGACTGGCAAACTATGTTCCCCATGAGGCAGCATGAAGAAATGTCAGTAGTACTGCAAAGCAGTGAGCCCAGGATTTTACTTTCCCTCCATGGTTCGCGGCCACGAAGTGTGTCATCATTTTTTATAGTTTCATGCTTTGTCATTATGTACATGTGGGTGAACTCTGTTTTGGATTCATTCATAAAGAGATTCTCAATTTTTAGTTTGCTTGCAGCTATTGGGAGAAGTTCGTCGAGGGGTTTCTTTTCCTCGTCTATGAAGTCCACATCATCGCCATATTCCATCTCTAGCGGCATGCCCAGTCTTGACACTGGGGGTTTGGTCTTGTGGAACTTTCCTGCACAGATTTCAATGTGGTAGCAAGGTAGCAGGTGAAAAGCACCGGAGATAGACCATCTCCTTGTTAGTAGCCGATTGATGTCTCAAACTCTACAGACTTCACTGACTTGACTCGTACTCTCAGCTTGGTGTCTGCAAGCAGTAGTCTCACTAGTCATAGCTCATCTTCATTGCAACTGGCCTGGCATAGTACATCTAGGATCTTTGAACGTTTAATTGTTGAAGGCTCGTGACATGTCAATGCCCATTTTGTGGACGTCCCAGTGTTTGGACATGACTACCAACACAAGCATGCATTGAGCCCATACAGTGTCTGTGCGTCTGCTTCCACGTTTGAAGCCACTTTGACATGATCTGGTGAAGTAATCGATCTTGTCTCAGATGTGGCATAGAGTAACATTGGATAGGATTTTCCGTATGCTGTTGAGGAGCACAATGAGCCGCAGATTGGCTGGGGGCCCAGTGGCTTCTTGGGTTTGGGTAGTGCGATAAGGATGGCTTGGCCTACAGCGTCGATGGGAAGGTGGTGCATAAAAGCTGAATTGATTAGGTGCGTGATTGGTTTTGAGATAATGTCACTTGCATATTTGAATAGTTCATTGCTCATGCCATCAGGTCCAGATGCATGCCCATTTTTTAGGGCTTTAAGTGCCTTCTCAACTTCTGCTGTTTTAATTGGTGTTAGTAATGGCCTGCGTTCTCCTGAGAATGGGTGCAAGGGCTCATCATTGTTGTCAGTGAACTGTTCCTTGAACCATTCTCGGATCGCCTTGGCTTTTACCTGGTCAGTCCCGATAAAGTGTCCTTCAGCGTTGTGTACAGTGAGTGGTGGCGTGTAGTCAGTAACTCTCAGGGCTCAGGCTGCCCGAAACATTTTGTGACAGTCATCCGTGGCAGTGATTTCATCTGCTAGGGAGTCTGCCTGTTGAATAGAAAGATCTTTCAAGTGTTCGCTAATGTGGCGCAGAATAATATTGCGCTCGCAGCGTAGTTTGGTGTGGTCTTCACTTTGGCCACTGATAGATGGGCAGCCGTAACACTTTAACAGTTTTACTACTAGAGGGTATTCAGTATGCCTAGTTTGGTTGTTTTTAAGAACACCTATGGTGCTGGTAGCGGATGGTTCCATAGATTTCAGTATTTTAGTTAGGGCTTCGTTTGGATCAGAGCTGACATCGATGTTAGCTATCTGCTCCCCGAGGGCTTTTTTGTATGACATTTGAGTGTCAGTGTCGCTGATGAGCTTGGGTAGGTTGTAGGTGACTCTACCCTCTTGCCTGGTATGGTGTTTATATATTAGATAGAGATCGTTTATCTGAAGGCGTGTAATGACTAGCTTATAGTCAGAATTGAGGTCTGTGCCTCCATACGAACGACCCTTCTGGGGTAAGGATTTTGCTTCTGTCTTGCATAGTATGAAGTCTATTTGGTTGAAGACAGCTGTTGTTACCTTAGAACCTTTCAGGGCTTTGCAATCAGCAATGTGTCCAGTCCATGTTGTCCGGTGATGTCATGGGTGTTTGAAAGCTGTATTTGTGACAAACATGCCATTGGAACTAAGGAATGCCACCAGTGCATCTTCATTGCTGTTGCGTGTGCCTTCTCCATAGGATCCCATGCACAAGCCAAGTCCTGAACATTTGTCTGCAATTCCGAGTTTACCCAGCTTGGAGTTGAAATCTGCACACACGAACAATTGCCATTTAGCTGGGATTGTAATGGCGGAGCTCAGTTCTGCATAGGAATCTAATATTGCTGGATTCTCTTTGGCTTTTTCGGTAGTTGGGCTGTATGCATTGACAATTCAACACTTAGTGGTGGTGTGTTTTCGTGTAGGTATAACCAGGCTGATGAATGCAACGTGATCACTGACGTATCCAAAACTAATATATATGGTCTTCTTAATGCATAAAAATATGATGGTCACCATAATGTAGATTTTTTGCAGTGTACCGTAATGTCTATAAAATCGTTTGTAATTATTATGTTGGCCGGATAGGAATCATATATTCTAGACAAATAAGAAATGAGAAACAACGCTTTGCTGCTATTGCCATTATCATATACTATAACGATATGCACCATGTTCATATCGATTTCTTTGCAGAATACTGAGATACTGTGTGACTATATTTCAAATTCGAAATGAATCCATTCAAGATAACTGAAGTTATCGAGCGGAAACCATATATTTTATGAGTTTTCAAGAAATCAAGCGAGATAACCTTGGTGTCTCTGGACATATTTGGCCAATTGGCCGGGGGTGGGGTGGGGGGAGGGAGGGGGTGGACTAATGAGATGGCCTCACTTGAGAAGCTTATTGCACGAATATATACAAATATACAAATTTTTGTCTGCATAATACTGCTTTTTGAGACTGTCTGCTTAAAGCTGCTTTACAACTATATGTATATTTTGAGTGTCTGCTTAATGCTGGTTTCAGTTGGGTTTTTAAGCAGACAGCATTTTATGTATATTTTTTATTTTTTTAAGATATGGCTTAGTGCGCATGCACTAAGCCATATCTTAAAAAAATACATCAGTTTAATCTTATGCGCTAATGGGAGTTGGTTATCAAACGGATACAGGAACATTCAGTTCCTATCTCGCAATGATGATATATAGCAATTTCCGAGTCCAGAATATTTAGATCCGAATACTCGCTCTAATTAGAATAAAGATCTTTTGCGATTGGAGGCGAATCACGTGATTTATACGGAAAGTGCTAGTCGGTAACGAGCGAATGTATGTAGCTACTGCGCATGCGAATCATTTTCACAGTTTCCGCGTACGTCATCAATATATGCGATACTATTTTTAGATCTTGTTTTAGCGGCGGATGAGTGTAAACAAAAACACGTGTTAAACGTGCGCCTGTATTATTTAACCTACACAGGTCTATATATAATATGAGAGATGTATTTGACTATAATTAGGCCATTGACTATATACTATATGCGTAGAGCCCATGAAAGATATTATAACTTATTAATCAAATGAGCTAATTATATTATACTGTTCTACACCGTACACGCATGGTTTTATGTGAAATAAGAGATAAAGTGTGTCTATTGTTATTGTTGTCAGCGTGATAATCTATTCACAAAATAGGTGTATGTCCACATTCGAGTTCATAGAAGGCCTATGCATTTAATAGTTCGAGTCAGTTCTAACTTTATACCCCCACCCACCCAGGCCACATATAGTCTATATAGTAGTGGCGGATGATTTTGGGTGGCTGACTAATGGTGGGTGGGAGTGTGTGCGTTCCTGAGTACGTGTGTGCTTTTGATGCAAGTGTTTCTCATGGCATCTGAATTGTGGATGTCCCAGGGACCCACACCTTGAAATCTGGTGGTCCCAAGCTGAAATCATGGGTCCCAAAATGAAAATCTTTGGTTCCAATAGTTTTTTCTCATCAATACTAAAATTAGAAGGTACAATGTACTCACAGCTATGGATTATGTGGGTTCCTTGCTAGATTGTGTGGGTATTTTTGTGCAAAAACATAAAATTAATTAATATTTAATACTCATACAAGATTTTCAAGGGCCCCACTGTCACTACTTTTGGCGGCCCTAAGTTGCATTTTGGGGGTATATATACCCTTGAGAATCCCTGGCCATGTCTTCGCTTCACATTGCACGAGAACTTAATTGTTCCCGTGCCACGGTGGTGTTCCCCCTCCCTCCCTCCTCTCCTGGGCAGCCACTGAATCTGCAATTTCAGTTTCTATTGTTCATCTATACACATGATTAACGAGATGGAGGGAGCAAGGGAAGGAGAGAGAGAGTGTGAGGCAGGGGGTCTTTATATGAATAGCAGCTTTTCAGGAGAGATCTTGATTGAAATGGTTGTAGAATTGTTCTGTTCCATTGTAGAGTGTTCCTGAGTTGGTATCCTGTCCACACACCCACACCCCGCCCCATGGACATCCACGGTAACAGCCCCTCTCGCCACCCTATCACTATGACAACACAGTTTCAATGCTGAAGACAAATTCTAAGTGCCATAGCAAATATAGAATTTGCGCCATTGGCCAATGGCACAGGGACCAATATCAAATTTGATATTGACACGCTCCTTGGTCAACGGCGCAGGGACCATATCGAATTCGATATCGGTGCACCTGTTGGTCAATGGTGCAGGGACCAATATAGATTTTGATATCGGCGTGCCCATTGGTCAATGGCGCAGGGAACCAATATCGAAATCGCTATGTTTGGGCCGATATGAAACAGTATCAAAGTACTTCAATATTGGTCCCCTGCACTGATATCAAATTCGATATTGGTACCCTGCGCCATTGGCCAACGGGCATGCAAATTTCAAATTCGATAGTGGTCCCCTGTCCCGTTGGTCAATGCGAATTGGATATTGGTCCCAGCGCCGTTGACCACCGGGCATGCTGATATTAAATTGGATATTGCTCCCTGCGTCGTTGACCAACAGGCACGCCAATATCAAATTCAATATTGGTCCCTGCGCTGTTGGCCAATGGCACAAATTCGATATTGGCGTGTTACAGATATACAACTCAGTTGCATGGTTAAGAGAAACATTTCCTATCGCATACTTTCAGTTTAAGAACGACAACCCAGTGTAAATTCAAGTTGATATATTTGTATTCGATGATATAATTTCTATGAACAAGCACATCATTGATTTGCAAACAATATTCACAATTAAATATATATATATATAGAGGAAAATCGTAACTTGTGAGGATTTTCTTCTTGTGGGGTCTGAATGTCTGCAACGCACACTTCTGAAACTATCTACTGAGGTACTATGTTGCTACCTCGTAAGAATGAATCTGTGTACCTCACTAGTAATGCAACAATTCGTCAGTACACCTCACTAGGCATGTACACTTGGACAGTACACCTGTATACCTCACTCGTAATGTACAATTGGATAGTACACCTGTATACGTAACAAGTAATGTACAATTGTACATTACGAGTGAGGTATACAGGTGTACTGTCCAAGTGTACATGCCTAGTGAGGTACACCTGTATACCTCACAAGTAATGTACAATTGGATAGTACACCTGTATACCTCACAAGTAATGTACAATTGGATAGTACACCTGTATACCTCACAAGTAATGTACAATTGGATAGTACACCTGTATACCTCACAAGTAATGTACAATTGGATAGTACACCTGTATACCTCACAAGTAATATACAATTGGATAGTACACCTATATACCGACGACAAAATGAAACTGAGCATCACGTGAGCACAAAGTCATAGCTCATTTGCTTTGCAGTGATGATATGGACGGGTTAATAGGTATGCACTATTTTAAGCATAGGCTTGAATGACGCATTAAATAAGACAACTAGTTGAGATTTCTGAAATGCTTACTAACATGTACTAGGTGTATGAACAAGCGCATATGCACTATGACTGCGATCAGTACGGTTTTGACAGAAATGCAAAATTTTTGATCGACAGGCGACCATCCGACAAAATGAAACTGAGTATCACGTGATCACAAAGTCATAGCTTCCGCATCAGACAAAATTTTGCCATCCGATTAATAATTGTCATATAAATGCAGCCACTAACAGAACAAGCGTCATGTGATCGCTAAGGCAAGTATGTGATATAATAATGTATTACTAGTGAGGAGTTAAGTCAGTGTTCCTTGTAGTGAAACTTCTCGACCCTATCACTGGTTACTGACCACTTCAGTTCCCTAAAGGCAGACTGGCATTGCAGTCTGCACCAATCCACATTAGATAACATGATGATGATCAACATTGAGGGACCGCTTCTTGGTAAATGATGCTAGAAAGGCTGTAGGAACTTTTCCCCCAACAACTAGGAGACCCTCCAGTAAGAAAGAAGTTTTCCTGATGATGTTGATGAGGATCCTTAATTTTATTAATTTATGATTAAGCATCCTCATCAACATCATTCAAAATTGAACATTTGTGCTTAGCTATGGTCACGGTCTAATGTGGATTGGCCCAGACTTCTATGGTCAATTTCTAGAACCTAAGGACTTAGGCTTTGCTTATTTTTAGTTGTGTGTAGCAGCTCTATAAACCGTTGTGTCTCTTAGTCAGTCACAAAAGCTTATTCAGGGTGACTACGACTAGAGTTTGGATCGGACCATCACCAAACTTGGACAGGATGTTGGCCTTGGAGTCCCGAAGAAGTTGGGTCTTTGGGGGTCAATGGTCAAAGGTAAAAGTGACTCTTCAGGGGTCAAAAGTACCAATTTTCAGTTACAAAAGCTTATTCCAGCCAATTACAGAGTTTTCATCGGATCATTACCAGACTTGGATAGAATGTTGGCCTTGAGGTCCTGAAGAAGTTTGGTGATTTGGGGGTCAAAGGTACCAGTTTCTGTTTTGTTACCCTTGCCCATACAAGGTCAATGGACATGCTAGGAGGTACCCAATGATACCCATTAAGGTCAAGGTTATCCATCTAGGGTCAAGGCCCTTCGACTTGCAGCTACCGAGATCCAATTGAGCTTGTTATTGAATCACTTTCTGTAATCTCAGAGACTGTGTTAATTAATGATCACATAATCAGTTAATTGCTATTTAAAACAAAGCAGTGTTTACTCAGTCAGTTATAACTTTTTATTAGTTGTAAAGTTGATATTGCAAGTACATGTATCATTACTAAAATTATAGATTCTGGAATCTTCCCAGTAATATGAAAACATGCTAAAGTAATACCCTTACACAAATCTGATGCCAACTATCATCCAATTTCTATTCTACCAGCTTTATCTAAAATTATTGAATGGCATTTACATAATCACATTTATACACTTTTATGATTTACTGAATGAAGCAGTCAGGTCTTTATACATTTTTATGATTTACTGAATGAAGTACAGTCAGGTTTTAGATGTAAACACTCATGTGAAACTGCCTTACTTAAACTTATTGAAAAATGGCATTTCTCAACTAACGATGGTGATCGAATTGGAGCCATCATGATTGATTTGAAAAAAGCTTTTGACCTCTTGAACAAGATGACCTCTTGAACAAGAGCCCCAAGCGGCCTGTATCGCTCACCTGGAATTATTGGTCAGTCGCAAAATTAACCATGTTTTTTATCCTTTTGTCTTATCAGCTTGTCCTTGCAGCCAAAGTGTGTGAAGTCTGGCCATTTAAAGTTTCCTATTGCTTTACTATGGGAGGTTTCGCCCATTGCTTTAATATGGGAGATTTTATCGGATGGCACCCATCTTGTATTTTGACTGATCGGCTTCGTTTGAACAAACTCAGGTCTATACGTACTAAGGATGCTTCCTGCCAAATATAATTGAAATCAGCCACACAGTTGTCTACAAGACATTTTAAACTTTCCCATTGCTTTACTATGGGGGATTTTGGCGGCCGGCGGCCATTTTGGATTATGGCCGATCAGCTCCGTTTTTGAACAAATTCAGGTCTCTACTCCCTAAGGATGTTTCAAGCCAAACATAATTAAAATCAGCCCAGTAGTTGTCGAGCAGACATTAAGAATTTTTCCCATTGCCTTACTATGGGAGATTTTCGCAGCCGGTGGCCATCTTGGATTTTGACCGATCGGCTTCGTTTGAACAAACTCAGGTCTCTATGCCCTAAGGATGTTTCCTGCCAAATCGGCCCTGTAGTTCTCGAGACATTAAAAAAATTTCCCATTGCTTTACTATGGGAGATTTCGGCTGTAAATAAATCCAAGATGGCTGCCAAACCGTTTATCCGAGAGTTTCGAAAGTGGCAAATTTGACATCGCAGTACTGATAAAACTATATAGAACCAAATTTGGCTTCAAAATCCATCAAATAAAAAATTATAATATGGCCGCCAGAGATGCTGAATTTTCATTGGCCGACGGCGGCCATGTTTTTTCACGTACCAACTTCCCTTGAACAAACTTGAATGGCCCTCAGTCCCTAATCATATCTGCCAAATTTCGGCCCGATCCCTTCAGCGGTTATGGAGAAGTTGTTTTCGTGAAAAGTAGGTCATTCAAGACGGCCACCAGGCAAATTGCCCAATCAACTTCTTTTGACCAAACTTGGTTCTAGCATTGCCCTAGATGATATGATATGAGTTTCGAATCAATCTGCCAAGAGGTTTCTGAGAAGATTTTTAAAGACATTTCTGAAAATCGGCTGATTTGGTCGGCGGCCATCTTGGATTTTGGCTGATCGGCTTTGTTTGAACAAACGTGGATACCTATGCCCTAAGGATGCTTCCTGCCAAATATAATTGAAATCGGCCCAGTGGTTCTTCAGAAGAAATCGTTTAAAGAATAAGTGACGGACGGTCCGCATGGCATAAGCTCACTTGGCCATTCTGCCCTGGTGAGCTAATAATGATATTTTAATAGAGAAACTTGCCAAATACAAATTCGATACATATTCAATCAAACGGATCTCATCATATTTAAAGGAAAGGCTGCAGTATGTTTCAGTTGCTGGTAAGACCTCTAGCCATTTATCAATCAACTCTGGTGTTCCTCAGGGATTTGTATTAGGCCCTTTATTAATTATTTTGTATATTAATGACCTTCCACTCTGTATTGACAGCAATATTGATATGCATGCTGGTGATACCAAATTGCATAGAAAAAATCAATCAACTACTGATATGAAATCTGTGCATAAATGCTGTCTAAATAACAAAATGCTGCTTAATGTAGACAAAACTAAACTGATGGTACTTGGTAGTAAATACAAACTTAAGACCTTAAATAAAGATATTATTATACCAACAATGGAAATATAGACTCTGGTAAATCTGACAAACTTTTATGACTGAATATTGATAATAGACTATCATGGAAAGACCACATACGGAAAATTAAAAAAAAAATTTAAAAGTTACAACTTACATGAAAGTAGAACACGAACCTATTTTATAAAGAATACATTCTCCCAAATATAGATTATTGTTCTCTCGTATACTATAAATCCGCACATACATTATTAAACAAGCTTGAAAAACTGCAGTGGCGAGCAGCATGAAGCATACTAGATGCCCCATTTAGAGAACCAAGTGAAAAGCTATATAAACAACTGAATTGGACCACACTATCCGAGAGAATAAATTTCAAGACAAACATCATGACATATAAAGCTCTAAATGATCTTGCTCCAAAATACATTAATAATTTGCTCACTTATGTGGAAGACACATTTTCACTTAATCTGCTTTCAAAAACACACGGACACCTTCCGCTTCCAAAGTTCAAAACCGATTATGGAAAGAATAGTTACACATATACAGCTGCTCAACTTTGGAATTCACTACCTCAAAGCAGTACACAGTCTCCTACTCTCTCAGCATTCACATATAATTTGCATAATCATATAAATTCACATTCAAAAAATTATTGATCACTGTATTTATTACGTCGGTAAGAATTTGCCATATCTGAAAAGAAACATCTTCAATAAGTAATTTAAACCTTTAACCCTTGAATCTTTTCAAGAAAACTTTAATTTCCTCAAAGAAAATGTCCATTTGCAGACCAAGAGAAAACTATTTTTGAAATTTACGACTGGAATGACGGGCTCGGTTATCGAGCCAGTCATTCAAGTCATAAATTCTTTTAAATAGTCTTCTCTTGGTCTGCAAATGGACATTTCTCAAGACCACTACAGGAGCCGTTTTTGGCTGATATAAGTGTTAAGGGGTTAATATCTTTTTTATTGTGATGGGCTTTGAAGTAATGCTGTTACTTATTTTGTCAGGTGGCAAGACATCAACTGAATTATGACATATATGATTGATCGACAGGTCTGCAGTGAGCTAATAAATATTAGTCACACTGATTATTTTGAAAACATGTCAACTGAAAGTTGCTTCTATAACAATCGGCATGTGGTAAAGTATTCAGCACACTATATCATGAAACAGCAAACAAACAAAATGTAATAACAATTAAGCAAACAATATCAATGAAACGGGCCACAAACAATATCTATGAAACCATATATATATAAACCATATTCATCAATCCCGACATGTCAAAACATATCGATCAAACCATCCACGACCAACCTCTCCGAAACCATCCACAAACTATATATAGTACATATTTACAGTCAAATTTGTCTATAGGAGACACCAGCTTTTACCGGCCACATGATAGTGGTTCTTTACACGAGGCCCAAGGGGCCTGTATCGCTGACCTGGAATTATCGGCCACTGGCAAAACCTGACAATAGAATTAATTTGAACAAGATGGCTGCTGGAATTATTGCCTTAGGATTGGTCAATGGTGGCCATGTTTTTTTCACATACAAACACCCCTTGAACAAACTTGAATGATCCCTATTAGTACCTTTAGAATCATATTTGCCGAATTTCGGACAAAAATAGGAGTCTACAGCCATCTTGGATTTTGAGTGATCCGCTCCCTCATAACAAACTTACATCACTATGCACTAAGGATGCTTCCTTCCAAAGCCCTTTCTTGTGAAACTGACCTGGATTAATGACCAGCTGTCTTTAACGCCTTCAGTGATATAAACCTGATGTAACAACATACATGTATGATGTATGCAAAAATAATGTGCCAAAAAGCCATTACTGCTAAAGAAATCCATGGTTTCCAGTCAAACGATTCGCAAAATATTCAACAACTGTCTGGTATGGTTACTTTGAAATTGAGACTTAAAAGGATTTGTTGGTCAAAGGGTTAATGATCACATTTTGGTAGTCACAAAGGTATCTATTATAGACAGACCTGATTGTATTATGTACAAAAATCCATGCCATTATTCGGGACTTACAGGATGAATATAACAAGAGGCCCAAGGGCCTGTGACGCTCACCTGGATCATTAGCATTTGAACCATTTCAATTTTAAACTAGAGCCTATGACAATTTCCGGCAAATTTTAAAGAAAATCTAAGATTTTCACCCAAAAAGGTGACTGATCAAAATTCTGAATGGAAGATCTAGAGAAAATGAGAATAGGATCCTTTCATCCAAACTTGGTTAAAATAAGTGAAAATAGTAAGGAGAAGCAATTTGACAATTTCCGGCAAATTTTTTAGAAAATCTAAGATTTTCACTCAAAAAGTTTACGAATCAAAATTCTGAATGGAGTTTCTAGAGCCTATGAGAATAGAATCCTTTCAGCCAAACTTGGTGAGAATTGGTCAAGATAGTAAGGAGAAGCAATTTGACAATTTCCGGCAAATTTTAAAGAAAATCTGAGATTTTCACCCAAAATATTGATGAACCAAAATTCTGAATGGACGTTCTGGAGCCTACCCCCATAGAGTCCTTCCAGCCAAATTTGGTTGAAATCAGTCAAGCGGTTAATGAGTAGCGTTTTAAATCAAAAGTTGACGGATGACGGACGAACGACGGACAGTCGCCACGGCATAAGCTCACTCGGCCCTTCGGGCCAGGTGAGCTAAAAATATGAAAAACCACCCCTTTCCCCCTAACTGTATTGTTAGATGCATGAACCCAAGTGATTGATTGAAAATAGGGAGTGAGTGCCCATTTCTCACCACCTGCTCCTTGAAACTTCTCCAATCAGCCACATCATTAGCACTTTATGACACATGAGTGGGAAGGCCCAGTCCCGCCACCCGCTAGTCAATGTACCCATGATGAAGCAAATGATCATGAACCACTTGGGTCTCTAATCCCATAAAAACATCCACATACCATATCTAAGACCATGAAACCAGGCAAGGATAAATGATATTAATGAAACTACATACAAGCTGAAACCACAAACAATACCAATGAAACCATCCACAAACTATATCAATGAAACCATCCACAAACTATATTAATGAAAGCATTCACAACCAATATCAATGAAACCATCCACAAACTATATCAATGAAACCATCCACAAACTATATTAATGAAAGCATTCACAAACTATATCAATGAAACCATTCACAAACTATATCAATGAAACCATTCACAAACTATATCAAGGAAACCATCCACAAACTATATCAAGGAAACCATCCACAAACTATATCAAGGAAACCATCCACAAACTATATCAATGAAACCATTCACAAACTATATTAATGAAACCATCCACAAACTACATGTATATCAATGAAACCATCCACAAACTATATCAAGGAAACCATCCACAAACTATATCAAGGAAACCATCCACAAACTATATCAATGAAACTATCCACAAACTATATCAATGAAACCATCCACAAACTATATCAATAAAACCATCCACAAACTATATCAATGACACCATCCACAAACTATATCAATGAAACTATCCACAAACTATATCAACGAAACCATCCACAAACTATATCAATAAAACCATCCACAAACTATATCAATAAAACCATCCACAAACTATATCAAGGAAACCATCCACAAACTGTATCAATAAAACCATCCACAAACTATATCAATAAAACCATCCACAAACTATATCAATGAAACCATCCACAAACTATATCAATGAAACCATCCACAAACTATATTAATAAAACCATCCACAAACTACATGTATATCAATGAAACCATCCACAAACTATATCAATAAAACCATCCACAAACTACATGTATATCAATGAAACAATTCACAAACTATATCAATGAAACTATCCACAAACTATATCAATGAAACCATCCACAAACTATATCAATAAAACCATCCACAAACTATATCAATGAAACTATCCACAAACTATATCAAGGAAACCATCCACAAACTATATCAAGGAAACGCGCAATAGAGTGTCAATGTCTACCGTCAAAAGGAGACTGTATGCTGCTGGCATGAAAGCTAGGAGACCTGTCAGACGTCCTCTCCTCACTGCACACCACAAAGAGGAGCGTCTGAGGTGGTGCAACAAAAGAAGACACTGGAACATGAGATCCTGGAGACGGGTACACTGGTCCGATGAAAGTCGGTTCCTGCTTCATGCCACAGATGGTCGAACTCGTAACACACGTGTCATGC
>CM067359.1:114410862-114433862 GCA_034401795.1 Chaetoderma sp. LZ-2023a
TGAATCACTTGAAGGCACACTGACGGATTCCAATGTAGGAAGATGTGACGCTATTGACTGGCCAATATCGGCTATTGAACCACTATCACTATCGCAAAATTCTGGATGATGTTCTGTATCATCTACCTCCATTACCTCGTTAGTATGCTCCTTTGGACCATCTGTGATTCGATCATTCTTACTCGTTGAAGGTACACTGATGGATTCCAATGTGGGAATATGTGACGCTATTGACTGGCCAATATCGGCTATTGAATCACTTATAGGCACACTGACAGATTCCAATGTAAGAAGATGTGATGCTACAGACTGGCCAACATCGGCTATTGAATCGCTTGAAGGCACACCGACGGATTCCAATGTATGAATATGTGACGCTATTGACTGGCCAATATCGGCTATTGATTCACTTGGAGGGCAAGGCACACTGACGGATTCCAATGTAGGAAGATGTGACGCTATTGACTGGCCAACATTGGCTATTGAATCACTTGAAGGCACACTGACAGATTCCAATGTAGGAAGATGTGACTCTATTGACTGGCCAATATCGGCTATTGAATCACTTGAAGGCACACTGACGGATTCCAATGTAGGAAGATCTGACGCTATTGACTGGCCAATATCGGCTATTGAATCACTATCACTATCGCAGATTTTTGGATGATGTTCTGAATCATCTACCTCCATGACCTCGTTAGTATGCTCTTTTGGACCATCTTCTTCGCAGTCTGTAATAGAAGTGGAACCATATAAAAGATAGATAAGATATAAATATATGGATTCTACATTTTACAACAAGAGGCCCAAAGGGCCTGTATCGCTCACCTGACATTACATTTATGTGACATTGTTAAAAGTTGTAATTTTGACACCTCAATACACAAAATATAGATGTTTTGTGTATTGAGATGTCAAAGTTGCAACTTTTAACAGTGTCACATAAACTGCTCGCCAGTCATGTTAGATTATTTTCCTGTCAAAAAATGTCGATAGCAAATGAATGGAAATTTTTTAACAACTCAAGAACCGATAAGCCGATGTCAACCAAAGTTGGCAGGCAGCACTTTTGGGTCATAGAGATCATTGGAAGTTTATTCAAATGAAGCTGATTGATCCATTTGGATGATGGTTTTCTTGGATTTTGCGTTATTTTAAAAAACACCTTTAAAAATCTTTATAGGCTTCCAAATTTCTATACAGAAATCTGATTGGCTAACTTTGTCATGTTGTTCAAACAATGCCTGTTGGTCAATTTTGTGAGTGGCCAGTAATGTCTGGTGAACAATACAGGCCCTTTGTGCAGAATCCATACATTTATACTTAAATGTTATCAGTCACGTGGAATTATTGGCCACTGGCAAAATTGTTCAATGGGCTTTGTTTGAAATGTAAGATTAGAGGCTTATCAGACTAGCGTGCTTCCAGGCAAGTCAGGTTCAGATCAGGACAGTGGTTCAGGAGTAGTCGTCGTTTAAAAAAAGCTTACAGAAAAGGTGGCCATCGGACCAATTAATTAGTTTGGTTCAGATAAATAAAACATGCTTCAGATGATATTGCCCTAGAATGTAAAATTTAAAAAAAAATTCAAGATGGTCACCAGAAAACAAGATGGCCATCAAAAGTCATCCATCCCGATGACCATGAATGAGCTTGACCATGAATGATATTGACCACAAATGACATGGTCCACAATGGCCCCAAATGACATTGAGCCTGATCATGACCATTGAATGATCCTGACCCTGGTGACCCTGAATGAATCTGATGACCTTAAATGACCCTAAACTGTGCCACAAATAACCTTGACCCTGATGGTGCCAAATAACATTGACACAAATGACTCCAAATGACCTTGACCGTGACACTGATGACCTTAGGGCGAGGGTTTGTAAGAATGGCACTGGTCTGCTAGTGGCAATACATTTTATATGGCTCCTGAATCTCCATATGGCCAATATGTTTCCTATAAACCCAGAATTCCAACACAAAATGTATCCATCCACCCATACATTTCCCATGGGAATTCTGGAATTTCTGAAAATCTAAAACGATCACTGGTCAAATCAACCAATCAGATTCATTTGTGCAAACTTGGTTTCCTATCAAATTTTGTTAAAATTGGTTCATATACGGTAGGAGGATTGGTTTACTAAGAGAGTTCCCAAAAATCAACATGATCCAATATGGTTCCTAGAAAAATTGATGGATAAAAAGTCTGAATATCTTCTGGAGCCTTCCACCATATGCTTCCAGCCAAATATATTTGGTTGAGATCTGGTAAGCTGTCGAGATGCATTTTGACAATTTCCGGTAAATTTTTCATAAAATCTAGGACAGATAGCCCTCACTATACCTCACCCAGACAGACTGTATACAAATAACTCACTAGGGACCTCACCTAGACAGACTGTATAAATAGACCTCACTAGACTCTAGAGACCTCACGCAGACATGCCAGAGAGACTGTATACATAGAACTCACACAGACAAACTGTATACATGTACATAGACCTCACTAGATATCTCACGCAGACAGACTGTATACACAGACCTCGCTAGAGATCTCACCTAGACAGATTGCGTACATAGACCTCACTAGAGATCTCATGCAGACAGACTGTATACACAGGCCTCGCTAGAGATCTCACCTAGACAGATTGTATACATAGACCTCGCTAGAGATCTCACCTAGACAGATTGTATACACAGACCTAGCTAGAGATCTCACCTAGACAGATTGTATACATAGACCTCACTAGAGATCTCATGCAGACAGACTGTATACACAGACCTCGCTAGAGATCTCACCTAGACAGATTGTATACATAGACCTCACTAGATATCTCATGCAGACAGACTGTATACACAGACCTCGCTAGAGATCTCACCTAGACAGATTGTATACATAGACCTCACTAGATATCTAATGCAGACAGACTGTATACACGTACCTCACTAGAGATCTCACCTAGACAGATTGTATACATAGACCTCACTAGATATCTCACGCAGACAGACTGTATACACAGACCTCGCTAGAGATCTCACCTAGACAGATTGTATACATAGACCTCACTAGAGATCTCACCTAGACAGACTGTATACATAGACCTCACTAGAGATCTCACCTAGACAGCCTGTATACATAGACCTCACTAGAGATCTCACCTAGACAGACTGTATACATAGACCTCACTAGAGATCTCACCTAGACAGACTGTATACATAGACCTCACTAGAGATCTCACCAAGACAGACTGTATACATAGACCTCACTAGTAATCACCAGACAGATTGTATACATAGACCTCACTAGAGATCTCACCTAGATAGACTGTATACATAGACCTCACTAGTAATCACCAGACAGACTGTATACATAGACCTCACAAGAGATCTCACCCAGACAGTGTCTGACAGCCTGTATACACACATGTAGACCTCACTCCAGACAAACTTTATGTATGGAGAACACTCGCAACCACTTAAATTATTATAAATAGCCCAAGGGCCAATATGCTCACCTTGCTTGAGATGAACGCCAAATTGTGTTCGCATTAAAAAGAAATTGCTCAAAATGAAAAGACATTGACACCATTGATAAACAGAACAAGAAATCAGTGCTACACTGATGTTATATTGGCAAAAATTAGTGTGCTTAACAAAAAAACCCTCGCAAATGGCAGATATTACTGGATAACAAAGGGCATTGCTTTATATTTTAAAGTTCATAATGGATTTCATCTTTCACCTCATGGACCTGCCATTTGATAATGTTTTAAGTTCCACTAAGATTGACCTTTTGGCATCCTGACCACCATCTCAAGGTGCTGCATCCCACTGATATTGGCAGCGCTACATGTATCACACAATTTTTGAAAGCGGACATGATTGCCGGATTCGTTTCATTTTCATTACATGTACATTATGTACGATTCTTAGCGAAGAAGATCGCATACATTGGTGAATATTTGTCTCTAAATTAGGCATACCAATTTTCATTACCACATCCGCAAAGGTTAGGATATTAGCAAAACACATTAGCCAGCACAGTTTACGGAAATTTGTGAAATCACATAAGCTACGTATTTTCCATTTGTAGGAAAATACTAATATTTGTTTAAAATTGATTAATTTCACGAAACCATGTATTTATGTGTCTGGTCTGAATAAACAGCAGCATTATTAGTCAATTTGAAAAGGTACAGCACAATCTCACTACGCCCATGAACTGACATTTCAACATTTACTGAATTTTGACATGGTGAAATTCTTTGTCTCACTCGCTGGATCCACTATTATTTAATAGCCTCATCTTTGGAAAACTAAAAAAGGTAATTCTCGAAACTTTTGTCGAAGAATTTGTGCAGCCAAATGTTGCGCAATACGGCATTACAGCTAATAAATTGAGCAAGCGAACACGATTTCCACTACACAAAAAGAATGGCAGTCGCTCGACCTCTACTCTCGTCTCACTACTATGACGTCACTGGTGACCGATACCGACAATTGCCGAAGAATATGCATACATGTACAGAAAGCAGATTCAGAGTGTTATTTCAAAGTAACAAATCATCATAACTATTTAAACATGGTCATAAATTACCATATTTATGTGACTCACATCAATAGTTTAACCTATCTTAGCACTTATGTAGAGTTTAATTTCGTATGCAACAAAGACTTTAAGGGAAAAAGTTTACCATGGACGATGGACGAACGGACATCATAGCATAAGCTCACTTGGCCCTTCGGACCAGGTCTGTCTGGTGTTGACGACACAGACGATGGACGGGGCATGATCGCTATAGCTCAGCTGACTGAGAAGTCAGCCGAGGTAAAAATGCTTTACATGCAAAAATTTGCTATATCATGACCGATTATCAGTAAGCACTCAGTATGTTGCTGTATTTCAAATGTTTGCAAATTCCACACTGATCAAATCTGGGAAAAATATTAGTCACAGTAACAATATTATATCGGGTGGCCCAAAAAGGCACGTCACAACAATCAAAGTTGAACAACTTAGTTTTAAAGGCATGATACTGCACCTTTGCATACTATTAGTATTATATATCATCCAGAGATATTGAAAATTTCAAGAGGGTATTTATCATGGTTACTTCATGGTGAACAAAAAACACAAATCGAGAAATGCAATACCTGGGTGAAATAAGGTTTTTACATATGAAGGTTGTCAAAAAAGTGTAGAGGCTAACAACGAATGGAAAGAGCACCAGTCAAGTAACATGTTTGCAAAATTATAGGATTGTAGCCTTATCCCTTCATTGGTAGACAAAATTTCTTTGGCCCACCCTCTAAATATTCAATCGTTTTCTAACATTTCCCCATTTACACCTACAAAGTGTGCAATGCAGTGCAAACATGTTATTATAGCTCCAGAAAATGGAAAAGAAATGCTACAATTTTTGGTATACAAGCTTCTCGAATAGCGCACTATGTGTCTGCCAAGTGTTATGAATATGACTCTTTCCGTTCATAGTTAGGCTCAAATAAACGAAATCAAGGATTTCTTTTTTTACGAGAGAGTTGATACTTACCTCCCTAATACTTTTGATATTGCTAAATATCGGCTTTCACTCAATAAACACTCCGATTAAAACAGTTAGGTGCCCCTACTGGGCAGGGAGTCAGAGTGTAGTCTGGCGGATGCCAGCCCCACCACCGCGCATGCACAGACTAGCACTTCCTCTGACTAATTTATTGGCTGATACACATGCAACTATTAAGAGCCTGAAGACCGAGCCTCTGTGGGGTGGAGAGGCCGGGTCCGTATCTAGGGAGGTAAGTATCAACTCTCTCGTGAAAAAAGAAATCCTTGATTTCGTTTATTTCACATCAAGAGTATACTTACCTCCCTAATACTTTTGATATTGCCAGAATTCGACAGTGAATTCGGCGGGAGGGAGGCGAGGTCAAAAGACCAGCTCATCCCTATACGCTTTTCTGCGTTTAAGGCACTTAAACTTCTGAAACTGTATGAAAAAACAGTCAGGATTTGACTAACCATCGGATAACACCACCGATGTATGAGAGATGACCGAATGTCATATGCGCTCCCCCCCCCCTCCTTCCTGGGAGGAAGAGTCGAATGACCTCAATGTCCTATACGCTCTCTACGTACAAGTGCCATGTACTACAGGACAGAGACGAAAAAGCTCCATTTTCGTATACTCTCAACAATGAATCACATAAATACACAAAACCATCATCATATTAATAACGGGTAACGTGACAAGACAATCAACAATGGACAACCCATGCACAAGACTGACCTTGTTGAAATGGCTGCTGACATCATCTTCCCATTGGTGAAGAATGATGCAGTCCCAAAAAAGTGGTTGTTTCCATAAATTAATTGTGAAATATATAAGCAATGAGGAAACCTCATCAAAAATATAAACCTAGTTATTTTTTCAAAATCGACAAGGCGAGAGGATTAGAGGTGTCACGGAGATAATGGTCTGTAAAACTTGACTCACAGTGCCACTGAGCCACCGACATAATATCATCCACAGGGACCCCATTAAATAGGGCGGTGGATGTCACTACGCCGCGGACACAGTGAGCCTTGGCCACGTCAACCTGCTTCCCGGTGGCGGATTTATGACAAAACTGAATGCATTCTACAATCCACCTGGAAATGGTGTCCTTAGAAGCCCTGCCATGGGGTTCAATATATGACAACCATAACGCCGACTGGTCGGTGCGCCACTCCGATGTACGTTGTTTGTACCGGAGAAGCGCCCGTACGGGACACCATGCTTTAGAATTAGGATCATATCTAGTTAAAGCAGGCAAAACAATAGGTTGACCTGGATATTTCAATGACTGATTCTTAGCCAAGAAATTAATCCTAGGTAGCAGCTTAAGGCCTTCCCCTGAAACCACAAAACGGTCATCCTCGGCTGATAAGGCATGAATTTCACTTCTACGCCTAGCCGAGGCCGCAGCAATTAAAAACACTTCAGTGTTAATAGTTTCATAGAAATGGAACTAAGTGGTTCAAAAGGCTTATCACCTAGTACTTGAAGCACTAGCGATAAACTCCAAGACGGAATCACAGGGGGATTCCTTGGTCTTAGATTGCCCATGCCTTTAATTAATACATTTAATGTATTTACCTCATCACTTCCCCTCTTAGCCAAGCAAGGAATAACAGACATTAAAGCTGACTTATAACCAGCAATAGAGTTAGGCTTGAGGCTATAGGCATCATACAGGTGACAGAGGAAATCAGCTACTACCTGAATAGATGAATCCATTGGATCAATACATCTTTTTGAGCACCATTCTGCAAATCTGTTGATTTTATAATTATATGCTCTGGAGGTTGACCCCCTCCTGGCTTTGGCCATAAACATGGCTGCTTGCTCAGAAAAGCCTTCCTTAATTCTAGATTCCTTGACAACATCCACGCAGTCAATCTGAACATTGCCGGATTGTTGTGAAGGGCCTTGCCCTGGAAGATAATGTCGTCCATCAGAGGCAGAGGAACCGGATTGCAGACCAGAAGGTCCAGCAGATCCGTATACCATGATCGGCTCAGAGGCAGAGGAACCGGATTGCAGACCAGAAGGTCCAGCAGATCCGTATACCATGATCGGCTTGGCCAATCCGGGGCGATCAGAAGCACTTGGCATTCCTCCTGTCTGATTTTCTGAAGAATTTTTGGAATCAGGATTGCTGGAGGGAATGCGTATGCATACATTCTCCCCCAGCTGATAGCTAACGCATCTGTTGCGAAAGCGCTTGGATCCGGAATCGGAGAGACGTACGTCGTCATCTTCGCATTCTTCTTCGTTGCGAACAAATCGATGTTGGGTTTCCCCCAATGGTCGAACAGACGATCCGCCACACATTGATTTAGTTGCCATTCCGTGGGTAAAACACTCATCCTTCGGCTCAATGAGTCTGCTAGCAGATTTAACCTTCCCGGAATATGAACTGCTTTCAAGGTAATCTGGTGATCCAGGCACCAACAAAGCAGTCTCCATGTCATCATACAGAGACTGGGCGACTTCGTTCCGCCCTGGCGGTTTATGTAAGTCACAACTGTTGAGTTGTCTGTACGAATAAGAACAATCTTACCCTGAACTTTCTGTAAGAAATGTTCCAGGCCCAGGACTACTGCTCTTAGCTCCAGTAGATTTATATGTTCCTTTGACTGTTCCAGATTCCAAAGCCCTGATATCGTGGATTCTTCCAGGCAAGCTCCCCAGCCCTCCATCGATGCATCTGTATACACAGTCACCTGAGAGTGGGAGGGGTTAGCATAACCCCCACCAAGAGATTCTCTGTGTCCAACCACCATTGCAGGTGATGAATCAGAGGCGCCAACACTGACACGTTCGAGTCCAGCGAACCTGTACTCTGGGTCCATTGTGTCATGAGAAATAACTGGATCGGCCGCCTGCGTAAGGCGGCCTGAGGAATGACTGGTTCCAATGAAACCATCAACCCCAGCATTCTCAAGTAAACCCGTGCCAGGACATGACGACTGTCGCACACTGACTGAATCAATGAGATGAGTTTCTGAAATCTCTCCTGAGTAGGAAAAACATATCCTGTCTCTAGATCGAAGAACATCCCCAGGTAAACAAACTTCTGGGATGGAGTCAGCTCTGATTTTGGGAAATTGATCATCCAGCCCAAGTCTGTGAGAGTCTTCAAAACAATCTCCAGACTGGCCGATAAACTTTCCTGGGTGTGCGCTTTCAACAGCCAGTCGTCTATGTACGTGTGGACTGCTATGCTTCTCCTGCAGAGGTATGCGGTGATCGCAAGAACCACACGGGTGAAAACCCGAGGAGCCGTGGAAATTCCGAAGGGTAACACCCTGAATTCCCACTGTCTGCCCTGGAATGCAAATCTCAGGAAGCGACGGAAACTCCTGTGTATGGGGATGTGGAAATAAGCGTCCTTCAAATCTATCGACGCTGTCCACATTCCCCTCTCTAACCCCGCCAACACCGAGCGCACAGTCTCCATCTTGAAACCGGGCGTCTCTATGAACTTGTTGAATGGCTTGAGGTTGAGAATTGGTCTCCACCCTCCGGTGTTTTTTGTTACTAAGAACAGGGTTGAATAGAAGCCCGGACACCTTTGTGCCGGCTGAATAGCTCCTTTTTGTATGAGGGAATTTATTTCCTCCTCGATACACAACCTTTGCTCTGGATCTCTCGGATTTGGAGTCCAGATCGGCACTAGAGACAGTCGCGATGGCGGGCCTGTCATCCAATCGGGATGATACCCGACTGAAAGCCATCGCAAGACTAAACGGTCCTGAGTTAACCATTCCCACTCTTGCATGTGGTCGGCTAGCCGGCCTCCCACCGGTCCACCTAGGGAGAGAGGTGGACATAAGGAGTGCAAGAGCGGCACTGTCTCCTTTGCCAGAAACACCGGAGCGGTTCTCACCGCGGTAACCGTTCCATCAGGAACGATTACCACACCCAGATCCTCGCGCGCCACGACCAGCACCGCGCGCACCTCGGTGCGCGGGCGGCTGCCTGGCTGACTGCGCCTGAGGAGCCTGCGCCCCCCTCGCTGCTGGCCGAATCGCACGCGGCCGAGGCCGACGCTGCGATGGTGGTTGGCCTCTGACCTGGCCACCACCACCTCGAGCCTGCAGGGGACGATACGCAGGGGGTGCGGCGCGAACGTTAGCACGACGAAGCACCTCAAACTGCTCGCGCAGCGCCCTCTGGTTATTTACCAGAGTAACCGTCTCCTGGAGGTGTCGACATCCCTCACCTCCAAAGAGACCAGGACCTGTCATATGCGTACGCAGTAGCCTATTGTACAGGTCCTGGGACGGGCACAGATTGTCCAAGGCAAATGTGCGCCTTGCCCGGACACTCCTGGTCACCGCCCGAGTCATACAGTCCAGCGCCAGGTTGATACCATCCTGGATGGCTCGCTGGACTGTGACCGGACTTGGCTGGCGCGATGCGGATGCTGTTACTACCCCTTGTAACAGCTGGGAGACGTGGGACAGAGCGGCAATCGAAGCCCTCCCACTCTCCTCCGCATCACGCAACGCGGTATTTGCTGAACGCAACGCGTTCGAACACAAGACTCCCGTGTCAGAACGGGAGCCTGGGCGCGCATCCTCACCCAAAGCCGCGCGGTCATTCACGCTCGGCTTAGGTACCACACCGTACCGCTGGTAATCCAGGGGCACGATGCGGCAACGCCTGGCCACCTCGCGCAGGGCCTTCGCGAGACGTCCACTCGACTTAATGGACATCTCCGCCGCCTCGAACATGTCAACGACATGCGCTGCCAGCGGCAGAGAAGGCATAGCGTTAGCAGTAGGCTTACCAGCTAACCATGGCCTGTGGTCACGCTGGCTAGCCGACTGCTCCACGGGCAGATCTGGCCTAACACTCACCAACCACTGGCAAGCGTCAGACCAATCCTCCTCCATGGCTAGCTGCGAGCGCTCTACAAGACGGGGGCCTTCGTCTTCCTCCTGAGCGCAAGCAACAGAGCTTGACGGCGGATACGCTGATACCCCTGGCAAGCCAGGGAGAGCATGCGGGCCTGACAACACCGGCATGCTAATCTCACTGGCTTGACCAGGAGCAGGCGCCGTGGTAGAGCGCGGGGCACATACCGCCCCACCACGGCCCCGGCCAGCACCAGTGACACTCTCGGCAAGCCGAGGTATGCGGTAACGCTGGCCCTCAGCGCCCAGGGCCACAGTCTGAACCGTGGATTCTACCCCTGCGTGAGTAGAACCGTGGAATAAGTCGCCTGTATCCCCCGCGAGGGGTGCACAGACGTCATAATCCATGGCCACGTCCTCAGACGGCGACCCCAACAGGTAATCCTCATCCTCCTGGCCAGACAGATTAGACTCCGGGTCAGCAAAGAGAGCTAACACGGACTGGCCAGGGAAGGTGCCATAGGAGGTACTGGCACCCGCGGCGTGCGGATACCCCTGGACTGATAAGCAGCCCGCGGGTTCCAGCGACAACCGTCCACGGCCCCTCGGCGCGGCACTAAGCCTGCTGCCAGGGTCGTGGAACGCCCCCTCTAATGGGGCCACCTCTGAATCTTCGAACAACGGAAGCGTACTAAGGAAAGGTGATTCAGAGGTGGGGATTACCTGCTCCGAAGCAGATGATGAGGACAGCAAAGGATTTGGTCCAGGAAGCATGCCACGAAGCAACTCTGGAACCAAATCCTTTATTGTCCTCCTCATCTCTCCCAACATCTCGGTCCGGAAGGCCTCCATGTCCACCGCGGACGAGGCCTTCCTCTTACCCTTCTTACTCACACCCTCTCTTTTCTGCTTCTTCTTCTCCTCCTCCACCACCTTGTCCTTCGCCTGCAAGCACAAGAATTCGGACATTAGCTCGCCCCCCCCAGTGCTTACATATCTCGCAATTAAGCAAGGGACCACAGGGGCTACACTGATAACAGAGATGAGGCACAAACTTGTCCTTCAAAAATCGTCCACAGGACGCACAACCAGGTCTCTGAAACAGGGCAAAGGACGAGGAGTATGAGCAATCTAGTTAAGCTCAGAAACTCAACCAACTCAAGAGAAGGAAATGATCATAAAGATCAATATTCATCAGAAAACCAGCTTTGGACAAACTTTAATTGTTAATAAAGAGCAAGGCTGATTATGACGTCATTAATCCTATGACAGGAAAAAATCGATCCCCAACAAACATCCAAGTGCAAGGACGAATTGTATCTCTAACCAGAACATGTGCAGAATGGACATTTCGACTACACAACCATCAGATATATACTGATAACAATGGCAAATACTGTTAATTATCTCCCTTTCCTCTCTAAATAATTAACATCACCTCATATCAATAATTAGATACCTGACACTTTGTATAGACAAACCATCCAACGTGATGAACTGGAGCACTCCACCAACTGAACGCCTCTTAACTCTCTCCACCGCTAGGGGAAGGAATTGGATCAAGAGGGCAAAGTGAGAAGACCTTTATACTAGGCCTCCGACTCACTGGACATAAAATTTTTGGTTAGATAACCTAACAGTATTAGTAGGAAATGGAACCATGGTGGAGAGAAACAAACCCTCTGCTGATGTGATGTCCATTACATATCGTCACACAGACCTGTGGACATAAACACAAAGAGAGATTAGTATTATATAGCACCTAGTTGAAATAAACCAACTAAACAAGGCGCTTATCACGGTAAACGCGAGTCCCGGAAACACATTATACCGGGTAAAAAACTCGCTAATTTTACTAGAAGTCACCTGATTTAAAGGTCCTGGGCCCTCCTCTGGCGAAGTCATCCTTTCTGCCATCTATATCAGGGATTATCACTTCCAAAATTCACACAAAAAGACTATGAATTGAGTTAGAAAAGCTCTAGCACAAAAACATGTGTAGACTCTCTGCCAATAAATTAGCAAAGAGGAAGTGCTAGTCTGCGCATGCGCGGTGGTGGGGCTGGCATCCGCCAGACTACACTCTGACTCCCTGCCCAGTAGGGGCACCTAACTGTTTTAATCTGAGTGTTTATTGAGTGAAAGCCGATATTTAGCAATATCAAAAGTATTAGGGAGGTAAGTATACTCTTGATGTGAAAACCTATATGACACATCCCCTCATGAAAAGTCCCTTCTAAAAAGGCGCTCACACAGGCATTTCCTTTTTTCCATATGCACTTCCTGTTTTTTCACCCTGTAACAACCATGATCATGATAAGCAGCCTCTTGAAAATAGCAATATTTCTGGGTAATATCTGGAAGTAATATTATGCAAAGTTACAGGCTTGAAATTCAACTTTGAATTTTGTTACCTTTTTGCACCACCCAATATATACAATGTGTTAGAATAATGACCAGTACGTATAACCCAACAATCTCTGCTGCCAAATGATTGGTTAATATTGCAATTCACCGACCCCCGTCTTAAATAGTTATAATAAATTTTAAATAAGGAAATTGATGTTTTAATAGAACGCAGACTCCTGAATATTTAATTTTACATAAAGCCTGCCACCATACAATCCAGCCACCCATTTCAAAATCGGACCATTCGTTAAGGAGAATTAGTAAAAAAAATCTAACATGGCCACCGTAAAGCTCATGAATCATAATTCTGAATGGGAGATATGAAGCCAACCACCATAAAATCATGTCAGCAGTTTCATTGAAATTTGGCCATTCACTAAGTAGTAGCGTTTTAAATGACTTCCGCATGAATTTCAATAATCTCAAGATGGCCACCTGAAAAAATGGTCAACCAAGATTCTAAATGCAAGCTTAGCTCTGCAATAATATTTGTATAACCCTGTAGAATGCTGAATGCCTAGATAACCTACAGGTTAATCTGGCACTGTATGAGATGTAGTAGTCTTATGCAATGATTTCATTACAATTCCATATTTTGCAGCTACCTCAATGCTATTTATATAAAAACACAAACCTCAGTCCTCCATGGGTACGGCCCACCTCCATAGTTGTAGCGTAGTTCTGTGCCCGCTGCAAGGTCCTTTGAGGCAACAAAGAACCCTCTCAGACCTTGAAAATCGATAACCTGTAGCCGACAATTAAAGTTTGTGCTGTCATTTATCAGGCGTCCTATTGGAACACAAAAATATAACAAGCATTCTGTATTGTGCTGCAGTACATGTCCCCTACCGGTAAAGATGCATTTTCTCGGAAAGGGCCATAGATCCGGCAAAAATTAATGAAACAAGCAGAAACTCAAACTTGCTTAACCAAAAATACATGACAAAATTATATGTCCAAAAATCACAAAAATACAGCAATTTGATTCCAATATTTTTTAAACTAATTTGGTGTATTTTGCTTCCCTATATTGTATAGAACAATTCTGTATAGTTACAATGAGATCTGATGAACCATTGCTGAGAGACTATGATTTTAAAACTTTAATCCAAAATACATGAACAAATTTCAACAAAAAGTCCAAAAACCATTAAAAAATACAGCAATTTGATTTCAAAATTTGTTAAACTAATGCTGTATATTGCTTCCCTATACTATAAGGGCGGCGGAATGATTTTGATTTTTTTTGGGGGGGGGGGGGGGAACTGCACACCGCCCCCCCCCCCCCCCCCCCCACGATTTTTAAAAACTTTAACCAAAATTACCCTTACGGATGACGACGTTTACCTGTAGGGGACTAATAAATAACAATGAGCCATCAGCCTATTCCCATCAACCCCCCCCCCTCCCACTTTAGGGAAAAGTGAATTGGCAGCAGATAAATACACATCAATGGTTACCATATCAGTAATGAAGAATACGATCTGTTGAGGAATATACCCTATGTGGACAGAATAGATTTCCTGATATGAAAAGTTTATATACATAGAACAAGAGGTCCAAGGGCCTGTGACACTCACCTGGAACATTGGCCTTGTAGCAATTTGACCATTTCCAGCAAATTTTTAATAAAAATCTAAGATTTTCACCCCCAAAATTAATGTATCAAAATTCTAAATGGAAGTTCTAGAGCATATCACCATAGGATCTTTCCAGCAACATTAGGTCCAAATCCGTTAAGATACTAAGAAGTACGGATTTGACAATTTCCGGCAAATTTTTAATAACAATCTAAGATTTCCACCCAAAAAAATTGACGGATCAAAATTCCAAATGCTGTTTCTAGAGCCTATCACCATAGCGTACTTTCAGGCAGATTTGGTTAAAATCGGCAAACGGTTAATGAGGAGTAGTGTTTTAAAGCAATTTGACAATTTCCGGCAAATTTTTTAAGCTCGCCTGTTAGGCATAATTCGACTTTACTATTATTTGCAGAAAGGCAAATATTAATTTTACCATTATACATTTTTATACTTATATAATGCAATTCCAAGTGCAGTCAATGTTCTGGAAACCGGAGTCCCTATGCGGAAATGACAGGTTAGAATGATATGAATGGATAGTAGCATTGACAAAGATGTAGCAATAAAGCTATGCATAAAGAACGCATATGCCTAATAGCTTAGCCTTATCAGAACTAATCGCAAAATATAACCAAAATTGGAAACTAAACTAAGCTTTTCAGGGGAGGTAACTCTGTCAGATAGGGATGGATTCCGCTGCTACGTAATCCCAAGTGAGGCATTGTCCCAAGAAATCGGCATACCACATTTGATGCTGATTCACAAATGCTTCTAAAGTTATGTTCCGGAAAGCAGAGCTCAAAATAAACCTTAACCTGTATTGCACTAAGTCATATGATCACAGGTCAGAATAATATAAATGAATTGTACTATTGATGTAGATGTAGTGATAAAGCTGCATCTAAAGATTGGTGACCGTAGACCTAATAGACAACTACATATACCAAAAATCAATTCAATATCTTAATGCTTAATGAAAAGTTCGGAAAACTGAAAGCGGGGTGATAGACAAATGGACTGACGGAGGGACAGACAGAGTGCAAAGCTACATGTACATATAGCACCTCCAGTTTTCACGGGAGCGGACTAGTTGTGCTGATAAACACCTTCAACATTGCGAATCAATCTACATTGTACCTACAAATACACCTTTCTCATCCCATCTACCACTCAGCCATGTATTACGTGGAATAATTTGGCAATCAGAATATGGTTGGTACATGTATAACCATTCACTGCATACCAAATGGCATTCATGTAGTGCCTTACGATAAGAGACAATGTGACATTTATTTAGATTGCATGGAGGTTGTCTCACTTAATCACCAGGCAAATATTTTAAGCTGCACATGCTCATATGCTTTTGAATTTAAATAGCAAATTAATTTCTTACCAAGAGAATTATCATCCTCTGTTGCATCTATCCTAAAATATAATATAAACAACATTGTTAAAACAAGTCATGAATTGTTCATAATTACAGTACACCCATGACAAATGAGAAACTAATTCACTAATTACGCTGATTAACATCAGCATTCAGGGAGATGGGATTCATTGTTCTTTATTTTAACGAAATTAAACATAAAACAAGGAAGACAATTGAAGATTGCTGAAATCTATGCCCCCCCCCCCATTCCCATTGTGGATCGCAGTATCGGAATGACCGAATAATCGCATTAATTGGGTCACAGTGACCTCGCTGCGACCTTGACCTTTGACCGACTGACGACAAAATTGATAGGGCTCTTCGGAATACTGAGCAAGTCCTCCTACCCAAGTATCGTAGAGATCCCTTCAGTAAAACTCTAGTTATCATCCGGAATGGCCGACTAATTGCATTAATTGGGAAACGGTGACCGCGCTGTGACCTTGACCTTTGACCGATTGACACCAAAATCGATAGGGCTCATCAGAATACCGAGCACGTCCTTCTACCCAAGTATGATAGAGATCCCTTCAGTAGAACCATAGTTATCATCCGGAATGGCCGAATAATTGCATTAATTGGGTCACAGCGACCTTGACCGTTGACCGATTGATGCCAAAATCGATAGGGCTCTTCGGAATACCGAGCACGTCCTTCTACCCAAGTATGGTGGAGATTGCTCCAGTAGAACTCTAGTTATCATCCGGAAAGGCCAAATAATTGCATTAATTGTCACAGAGACCTTGACCTTTGACCGATTGACGCCAACATCGATAGGGCTCTTTGGACCATAAAACCCAACCTCTAACCCAAGTTTGGTTAAGGTCGCTCCAGAATAGCTATAGTTATCCAAGCGGACGGACAGACAGACGAACGGACGGACAAAGCAAATGCTATATAGGGAATACCCCCAATATATCTATATGGGGGGCATAATTAATAAATGGCCTAAGTGTGATAATTCTCACCTGGTCTAAGTGGAACTGCAATAATGCAAATGTATATAATATAAACAAGTGGCACTGGCACAACTAAATATGTATTTCTCATGCAGACAAATAATAAGAAAGGTTAACTTTATCATAACATTGATATTCAACATTAAAAGGGTTAATTATCAAAAGTGGGGATTCAGTATTAAAAGGGCTAATTATTATGGATTCCAACATAAAAAAGTTAATAAACAAAAAGTGTAGATTTAGAATCAAAAAGGTTAATTATCAAAAAGTAGAAATTTAGAATTCAGCTTTAACAGGGTTATTTATCAAGTGGGGATCCCGCATTAAAAAAGTTAATTATTATAAATGCCAGAGTCTGCTATAAAAAGGTTAATTATCAAATAATGGCATTCAGCATTAAAATGGTCAATTATAAAAGTTTGGATTCAAACATAAAAAGGTTAATTATCAAAAAGTGGAGATTTAGCATCAAAAGGGCTGATTATTAAAAACTGGCATTCGACCATAGAAGGGTTAATTATCAATAGTGGGCATTCAGCATTAAAAGGTTAATTAATCATACACATTTGGATTCAGCCATAAAAGAGTTAATTATCAGATAATACATATAAGTCCTGGCCCGATAGGCCAATGGCATGAATATTGTTATCGATCCTGTCTCAGTGGTCAATGATACAGATACTGAATAATGGTCCCGGCCCCATTGGCCAGACAACCTTCAAAAGTTGGCAAGCCTAACTGTAAAACTTAATTCATTGACCAATGGCGCAGATATTGGATACCGGTCCTGTTTCATTTGCCAATGACCTCAGGTAACCTTCAAAAGATGGTGTGCCATAACTAAAATTCAATTCATTGGCCAATGGAAGGAATATCAGATATTGGTCCTGGCCCATTGACTAATGATGCAGATATTGAATATTGGTCCTGGACCCATTCGCTAATGGCACATGACCTCATGTAACTTTCAAAATAGTGTGGCATAACTAAAACTCAATTCACTGGCCAATGGAAGGAATATCGGAAATCAGGCCCGGACTATTGACCAATGCCACATATATTGGATATTGGTCCTGGTCCCATTCACCAATGATACATGATCTCAGGCAACCTTCATAATGGTGTGGCATAACTGTAAATTTTAATTCATTGGCCAATGGAAGCGGTAGTGGATATCAATCCTGGCCCACGGATCAATAGCGCAGATATTGGTCCTGCCCCATCAAACCAATGGCACAGATATTGGTTATTGGTCCTGGTTTCATTTGCCAATGGCACATGACCTCAGGTATATTTAACCTTGGCCCATTGACCGATCGTGCAGATATTGAATATTGGTCCTGGGCCCATGCGTCAATGATACATGACCTCAGACACCCTTCAAAATAATGGTGTGGCCTAACTGTTAATTTCAGTTCATTGGCCATTGGAAGAGGTATTGGACACATGTATCACTAGTATCAGTCCTGGCCTTTGATCTATTTAAATCAATAATAGCCCAGATATTGGATATTGGTCCTGCATCATCAGACCAATGGCAGAGATATCCGTAATACCGTAATTAACACTTTTGACTTCCGTAAATTTTACCAGCCAGCTGGCTGTTCCAACGAATAGGGAAATTCCCACGGAATTCCACTGAAAATTTCACGTCCAAATTTCCGCTTTGCGATGACGTCGCCAGAAAGGATTCGTACGCACAAAAATCAATGGCGGATTATGTGTTAATGATACATTTTACGGGCATTTGACGATTTATTTTTTCAACACTGGGCTACTATACACGCTGCATACACACGGGTACCGTTAAATACGGTACTCACAGTACCTAGAAATACCCACGGTCTCGGTACACGGTCTACCGCGGTACCCACGGTAATACCGTCAGACCGCCCAGCTCTAGTCCTGGCCCATTGACCAATAGTGCAATTATTGGATATCAGTCTTGTGCCATTCACCAATGGTACATGACCTCAGGTAACCTTCACTGACATTGTCAAACACAGACTTGCCAAACAAGCTAGATCGATCTCGGTAGCTGTGGCTAGCCCGACCATTTACTAATTGTTTAAATATGAAAATTGAATGTTGACCTATATTTTCCCAAAACTAGGTTGCAATAACCTAGTTCTTATATGGGTGGTAACATATGTGGTGGTGTCCACCTACCGAATTTGGTTCGAGTCCGTTCACAAATGGCAAAACTAGACTGGAATAACTGAAATCACTGGTTTATGACTAACAAATGAACGAACGAATGAACTAACTCATTAATTAAGGGACACGACGATTTCCTGAGCTGTTTACCAGCAGCCAAAAATTATGTGATAATAAGCATGCCAGAGAATACTACTGGTTAGGAATTCAATTCATAAAATGGTGAGCTATCCCAAGTTTAAGGCTAAACGAATGGAGAAAATGCACCCACCAGACTTTTTCTCCCGGACACTATTTCTAGGACATAATCGTCATTTGCTTCTGGTTGCTGCTCATTTTTTGTCATTCCCTGTATTCCAGGAGGACATCGCATTTGTTAAAGGGTTTTATGGTGAATACTCCGTGGCCTACAAAAACACCAACAGAGAACTAGAAAACAATGTTTGTCACAGAGAACCCCCGCATACACAATATCAACAACTGACAACCTTTAAATTAATGGTGTCGGGCTATCATTAGTTGCATGTGCATTTTCAATTTTTTCGTAAATTTTGCAACCGCATCCCACGACTCACGAGACGGCACTTTTTAACACATTTCAAGACGTAATTATCAGTTGAAATTAGCACTAGCCTGAGGCTAGTAGAAATTGACCAGGGCTACTAACATTTGTGATTGGCCAGCCCAGTGGACTAGTAACAATTTGATATCTCAACCATTTAATAGTGGTCAAGCTGGACAAAAATGGCCTTTGCAGTGGTCTTGATAAATGTTCATTTGCAGACCAAGAGGATTATTTATGAAAATTCATCACAGGAATGACTGGCTCGATAATCGAGACAGTCATTCCAGTGATAAATTTAAAAAACAAGCATTCTGTAAGTATTGCGTTGCAATACATGTCCCCTACCGGTTAAGACGCATTTTCTTGTAAGGGGCCATAAATTCGACAAAAATTAATGAAACAAGTAGAAACTCAAACTTCCTTAAGCAAAAATACCTGAAAAAACTGTCCAAAACTGGAAAGAGTAAAAATATCCCCAAGTGAAATCTGTTGTCACGCAAATTGCAACATACAGCAATTTGATTTCAAAATTTCTTAAAGTAATTCTGCATATAACAATTCTGTAAAGTTGCATTGAGGTCTGATGGACCATTGATGATAAATCATGATTTTAAAACACCTTAACTATAATTACCTGAAAAGGTTCTAAGTCCAAAAGCCATAAAAAATACAGCAATTTGATTTCACAATTTCTTAACGTAATGCTTATATTGCTTCCCTATATTGCATAGAACAATTCTGTAATGTTGCATTGAGATCTGATGGACCATTGCTGATAAATCATGATTTTAAAAAACCTTAACCATAATTACCTGAAAAAGTTCTACGTCCAAAAGCCATAAAAAATATAGCAATTTGATTTCAAAATTTAATGCTGTATATTGCTTCCCTGTATTGCATAGAGCCATAGAACAATTCTGTAAAGTTTCATTGAGATCTGATGGACCACTGCTGAGAAATCATGATTTTGAAAAACCATAACCATAATTACCTTTACGGACGACAATGCCGCCGCCGCCAAGACGGACAGACAGCGGGTAAATCTATAGTCCCCTCCAGTCTACCGGTAGGGGACTAATAATCATCTTGGTCTGCAAATGGATGTCTTCTCTGACATATATGAAAAAACTGAAATTTTCTTTACACCCATTAAAAGTAGTACACATGTAAGTGACTATGTCAAGCTTATCTTAATGGCAGTTAGAGATGCGTTAGCAAATGAAAGCATGAAATTTAACTCTACGGTGTTGCAAGTGCCTTTGACCTTTTGACCCTAAGTCACTGTTCCCTAAGTCACAGTTATATTGCTAGATTGTTATCTAGGGAAGTATGTGTCCAGGTTTGGGAATGAGTCCATTAAGATTCAGGCAATGTGAGCTAACGATTTATTTATTTTCAGAGAAATATCCTGTTAAATATTTTGAAACTAATTTCAGACACTGAGAGCGGCTCCTATCAAACTAATTTCAGAATATTCAACATCTTTAAACCTTATTGTGTTAAAGCTGTGATTTTGGGAGTTCAGGATTCAAAGCGTTAAAATGTTTTGATCAGACTCACCAATTCGTCGATTAACCATTTTGGAGAGAAACCCTTGTGGATCCTCTCCAACCTCTGAATATTTCACTACATCTTGTGCAGTGATCCTAACCTGAAAAACAATGTTAGAAACAATCGAATATTAAACTGTAATTAATCTGAATTAGCTTTATATTCAGCAATGTGGTGTACGTACAATGCACAGGTACAACCATAAATCACTGCAAACTTGACTATAGATTAGTATTGGAACAGTCCTACCCTCATATATTAGACACAAGTCGATTAATTACATGTATACCTCACTTTCCTTAAAGAATGGATATTATGGCAACACCATTATCTTTTCCTTTTCTGACACAAACAAACATTTTGTACAGCTGTTCTGATGTCTTCCAGCATAGTACCCTTCCACCTATCTTTACGGCGCGCAAAGCTCTAGTTAATTTTGCAGACAGCCAGTACCATACTGGTGGAATTTTTCTTCAGTCAGTACTAGCCCACTCAGATCAGTACTGATTCAGAGACATAACTAGTATAATTTAGTAGTAGTTGTAGTAGTAGTAGTAGTAGTAGTAGTAGTAGTAGTAGTAGCAGCAGTAGTAGTAGTAGTAGTAGTAGTAGTAGTAGTAGTAGTAGTAGTAGTAGTAGTAGCAGTAGTAGTAGTATTAGTAATAGTAGTAGCAGTAGCAGTAGCAGCAGTAGTAGTAGTAGTAGTAGTAGCAGTAGCAGTAGTAGTAGTAGTAGTAGTAGCAGTAGTAGTAGTAGTAGTAGTAGTAGTAGCAGCAGTAGTAGTAGATGATGTAGTAAACACTAGTCATGCTTGAAAACAGGTTTCAACCAATCTACAACCATTTTCTGACAAGATTAGGTAATCGAAAACACAACATACTGAGACAATATACTGATCGGAATTGTGCTGGGAGTGGTACTGGCTTAAAAATGAATTGTAGAGCACTGCTTCCACACAAATTTGGTTGAAATCTGCAAAGCCATCTAGGGGTATGAGTTTTTATTTAACAAAAGTTGATGGACGACAAGCGATGGATGGACTTTCAGGCCCGGTGAGCTCAAAATACTGGGCATATGACAAGATGAATTAATATACATGACACAATTTTACAAGATAATTCTAATATTAAATTTATAAACCAAGAGATGTGAAGACTCACCGATGCTTTTCTTGATCTTGATCGATCCATTCATCTAGTAATTGAAAACAATGAATAAAACAACTAAGTATTAAGAGATATTTTAACCCACTGTATAAGTATATCTCACAACTTATATACATGTACAGTGATCAGACTTTTTCCAAAGACCAGCAAAAATCAGATCGATGCAACAAACTTCAGCAGAAACCAACAATCATTTTAATGAGGTATAATGATGGACTGTCTGTATGTACAATACTAGTGAGGTATAATGATGTACTGTCTGTATGTACAATACTAACTTGAGGTATAATGATCTACTGTCTGTATGTACAATACTAACTTGAGGTATAATGATCTACTGTCTGTATGTACAATACTAGTGAGGTATAATGGTGTACTGTCTGTATGGACATTACTAGTGAGGTATAAGGGTGTACTGTCTGTATGTACATTACTAGTGAGGTATAATGATGTACTGTATGTACAATACTAGTGAGGTATAATGATGTACTGTCTGTATGTACATTACTAGTGAGGTATAATGATGTACTGTATGTACAATACTAGTGAGGTATAATGATGTACTGTCTGTATGTACATTACTAGTGAGGTATAATGATGTACTGTCTGTATGTACAATACTAGTGACGTATAATGATGTACTGTCTGTATGTACATTACTAGTGAGGTATAATGATCTACTGTATGTATGTACATTACTAGTGAGGTATAATGATGTACTGGCTGTATGTACATTACTAGTGAGGTATAATGATCTACTGTAT